>PVIU01007740.1:0-89243 GCA_004026605.1 Ondatra zibethicus
GGTCAGGGAAACCATCACAGCAACAGAGATGAAACAATGACAAGTGTCCCAGTTTACACGACCTTATCTAGAAAGTCAAACAAGGACAGGAACCTCATACAGAAAGGAAATCCCTGTTTACACGACCTTATCTAGAAAGTCAAACAAGGACAGGAACCTCATACAGAGAGGAAATCCTGTTTACACGACCTTATCTAGAAAGTCAAACAAGGACAGGTACCTCATACAGAAAGGAAATCCCAGTTTATATGGCCTTATCTAGAAGGTCAAGACTGGGTAGTTCATAATTATATGCAGACCCTTGAGGTAGTCAAAGGCCTCTGTCTCTGTTTTCTTGAGATTTGTTATCTTAGCAAATATCTACAAGTTACTGCAGAACTTAATTAAAAGAATATGCCTGCTGCAGGAGCTACTTCCACTCGTTCAGCCAATAGCCTTTAAGATACCAGCCCACTTGGGCGTGGTCTCTTTTGTTCTAAAAACCAGCGGTAGCCATGTGCTCTCTCTCTTGCTTCCAGCTTCCAGCTGTTAGACTTCATTCCTGATCGTGCAGAGAGCTGTTGTCTAGGATGGTGATCTGTAAGTTTTTTCCCTTTAAATAAATAACCATTTTATTAATCACAATTCCAAACTGGTGTGGGATTGTTTTATGACATATGCCTTCATCTGGCGCCCAATGTTTGGTTTTAAAACCCCCCAGGCTCAGCTGCCTGCCACTACCTTGGCTTGGCACAAGGCTTCCCTCAGCCGCCTCCCCATGTGGATTTAAACTCCACGTCTCCCGGGCTCCATGGGCCCAGACAGTCTCTGCCTGACTGGTTTGCTCTTTTCTGAGCAGTTTTAAATCCCCCTTGCAACGCAGCACTTAAGCAGCACGAGTCACAGCACAAGTGGTTGCCTAAAGCTGCAACCCCTCGGGGCGACTCTGTCATGTGGAGGCATACGTGGTTTCTGGGTTGCTGTGCTCTACCCCTGGATTCTGGGTTTCTGGTTCCGTGTATGGAATTGATTTAATTACATTTACTTTGTTGAGCAACTCATATTTCCCAGTTTTTAACAAATACTAAGGCAGACACTGAAACGGGACCCCGTTTCTGTCATCTTTGCATTGGTTCTTCGTGACTTGGCAACAGCACCACCTGCTGGATAATAGGTAATATGGCAGTTTTCATTCCCATTGCAACTTTTACTGCTTTCTTTTTTTTAAAGATTTATTTATTTATTATGTATACAGTATTCTGCCTATATATGTCCTATAGACCAGTAGAAGGCACCAGATCTCATTACAGATGGTTGTGAGCCACCATGTGGTTGCTGGGAATTGAACTCAGGACCTCTGGAAGAGCAGTCAGTGCTCTTAACCTCTGAGCCATCTCTCCAGCCCTTTACTGCTTTCTTTACTAATACAATGGATTATATCATGCGAGATTTATATGACTATGGGGATACCTCAATTTACTGGTTACTAGCTTTCAGTTTTCTCCTCCATATTCTATCATTAAGGAAGAATATGACACTCCTAAAAACAATACAATCTTTATGGACTAATAATGAACAGCTAGTTGAAAGGATTAAAATTATTGAAAATCAGAGGTTATCTGAACAAGTGGATACTATGATAGGCAAAATTGACTCCATATCCAAGGGTACTAGGAAGTTACCTGAAAGGGTTCATACTGTTGAATTTGATGTTCAGAAGTTATCACAGTTTTGATAAGGTAACAGACAGAATGTACTTCCAGGATGGCAATCTACATGATATCCAAGAAAAGTTCAAGGAGGACATGTTATCTTTGAAGGGAAACATTAAAACCTTGGAATTACAGATACAGAATGGGGACCAAAAAATTGATATCTTAGTGAAATCACTAGAAACATATGCAGGTCAGGAGATTCAGGCTTTATGAGAGACAATGATAAAAAGATTTGAAATGATTGAGAAAACTATTGGAGCTGGTAAACAGAGTAAGAAGGCACAAGGACAGGATACAACATCACCACCGGCTGTCAGAACTGGTTTACCCAGGGTTTTAGCGTCATACCCTGTAATTTACTCTGACAAAGCATCAACTTCTAAAGGATCAAAGGGAGACAAAGAAGGTAGATGGATGCCAATAGGAATGAATGATTTAAAAGAAATTGAGCAAGCTGTTGTAAGGAGGAGAGAGCTGTGTTCCTGGCGCCCAGTTAGCTTGTGCCTGAAATAATTACACAGAAACTGTATACTTTTAAATACTGCCTGGCCCATTAGTTCTAGCCTCTTCTTGGCTAACTCCCACATATTTGTTTAACCCATTTCTAATAACCTGTGTATCACCATGAGTTGAGGCTTACCAGCATGAGTCTAACCAGTGTCTATCTTGGGCCGAAGAAGCATGGCATCTGCCACACTGCCTTCTCTCTCACAGCATTCTGTTCTGTATACTTCACCCACCTAAGCGATGATCTATCAAAAGGCCAAGGTAGTCTCTTTATTTAACCAATGAAAGCAATATAAATACAGAAGGAACTCCTACACCAGCAAGCTGTCATTAATTATGGCTTGCACTTTGCATTTGTTAGGGAAATGATAAGGACTTGGGCTTCTAATGTCAGAGCTACCCACCCCATGATTTCTCACAGTTAGTGTCTGCAATATTGGATGATGGACCTTCCTTGATGTTTGGAATTTATCTGAGAGAAGAATCCAAACATATGGAACAGCAAGGAAGAGCAAAAGGTGTGGAGGTTTCCCAAGATCAAATTCTTGGCTTAGGAGCATATGCTGATCCACAGGTCCAAACTCTTTACGATAAAGAAGTATTGTCCCTATGCCACAAAGCATCCTTGAATGCTTGGGACAGGATACAAGAACCAAGCAAAAGAGTCGAATCATATACCAGGATTAGGCAGGGACAGAGAGAACCCTTTACTGACTTTTTGCAAAGAATAATTAAGGGAGTACCAGCACATCCATCTGGAGGGGTAAGTGGGTCCCTGCCCAGCCACCCAAACACCCCGGGAAGGGAGTACAGGCACCCTCTAATCCCCTAAACTTCCTGGCCATTCAGCAGGGCTCCACCCACACTGGCTTTTCTGCTTATCCCACCCCAGCTTGCCCACAAGAACTCCTTTCCATCTGTGGGGTCCTAGGATCCCTGAACTCAGCCTGCTTCAGGGCTGAGGATCTGGGAAAAAAGTGATGAGTGCAAGGCTGCAGGGGTTTCTTTGTTCCATGGAGTGGGCTTCTTCTACCAAGCCCACCCTTTTGTCTGTGAGGGCCTTGGCCAGCAAGTGGCCCTAATCCAGTACCAGCAGAACCATCCAGAGGGGGTCCTTAGACCCACCACCAAAGCCTACTTCAGGGAGGAGGGGATCTGAGAGCCAACTCCAGTGCTGAGGAGACCTAAGAGAGGACAGAACAAGAAAAATCCCCAAGTACACAGTGAGCCACAACAAAAATCAGACCAAGCCGCCGAGACTCTCCTGACCATATTCGAAAGAAGAGATGGGCAGGCGCCAATGCAAGAATTCCCCCAACAACATGAAAAGCAACATGATAACACCAAGATCCAGAGAATATGCAACAGGAAGACTTGAACAACTTAACCCAGAAGAAATAGAAGAAATTGACTTTAAACGTAACATTATGAAAGTGATAGAGACCATTAAAGAGGATGTGAAAAACTCCTTTAAAGAAATGGATGAGAAGACTAACAAAAAGTTAGGAGAAATGAATAAATCCCTAAAAGATACCCTAGAAAACAAAGAAAAAGCAATCAAACAGGTAATGGAAACAGTTCAAAACTTGAAAACTGAAATGGAAGCAATGAAGAAAACACAACCCGAGGGATGGCTGGATATGGAAAATCTGGGTAAACAAACAGGAACTACAGAGACAAGTGTAACCAACAGAATACAAGAGATAGAAGAAAGAATCTCAGATGCTGAAGATATGATAGAGAAAATAAACTCATTGATCAAAGAAAACAACAAATCCAACAAATTCTTAACACAAAACATCCAGGAAATCTGGGACACCATGAAAAGACCAAACCTAAGAATAATAGGGGTAGAAGAAGGAGAAGAATTACAGCTCAAAAACCCAGAAAATATATTCAAAAAAATTATAGAAGAACACTTTCCCAAACTAAAGAAGGATATTCCTATGAAGGTACAATAAGCATTCAGAACACTGAATAGACTGGATCAAAAGAAAACATCCCCTTGCCATATAATAATCAAAACACAAAACATACAGAATAAAGAAAGAATATTAAAAGCTGCAAAGGAAAAAGGTCAAGTAACGTATAAAGGTAAACCTATCAGAATTACACCTGACTTCTCTATGGAAACCATGAAAGCCAGAAGGTCTTGGATAGATGTGCTGCAGACACTAAGAGACCATGGATGCAAACCCAGACTACTATACCCAGCAAAGCTTTCTTTCACCATCGATGGAGAAAACAAGATATTCTAGGATAAAAACAAATTTAAGCAATATGTAGCCACAAACCCAGCCTTACAGAAAGTACTAGAAGGAAAACCACAACTAAAGGAAGCAAACAACACCCATAATAACACAGACATCTAACAAACCTGAACGAGCACAACTCAAAGAAGAGAAATACACAAACTCTACCACCAAAAAATAATAATAATAATAATAACCGGAGTAAACAACCACTGGTCATTAATATCACTTAATATCAATGGACTCAATTCACCTATAAAAAGGCACAGGTTAAGAGAATGGATATGAAAACAGGATTCAAGATTCTTCTGTTTACAAGAAACACACCTCAACCACAAAGACAGACATTATCTCAGAGTAAAGGGTTAGGAAAAGGTTTTTCAATCAAATGGCCCTAAGAAACAAGCGGGTGCGGCTATACCAATATCAAACAAAATCGACATCAAACTAAAATCAATCACAAGAGATGGAGATGGACACTTTATACTCATAACAGGAATAATCCATCAGGATGAAGTCTCAATCCTGAATATATATGCCCCAATATAAAAGCACTCACATATACAAAAGAAACATTACTAGAACTCAAAGCACATATCAAACCCCACACACTAATAGTAGGTGATTTCAACACTCCTCTCTCACCAATGGACAGGTCAACCAGACAGGAACTTAACAGGGAAATACGAGAACTAACAGATGTAATGAATTGAATGGACTTAATAGACATCTATAGAACATTCCACCCAAACAGGAAAGAATATACCTTCTTCTCAGCATCTCATGGAACCTTCTAGAAAATTGATCACATACGTGGTAACAAAGCAAACATCCACAGATTCAAAAAAGTTGGAGTAACCACCTGTGTCTTGTCAGATCACCATGGAGTAAAGTTAGAATTTAACAATTCCACCCCCAGAAACCTACAAACTCATGGAAACTGAACAGTCAACTACTGAACCACTCCTGAGTCAAGGAAGAAATAAAGAAATTAAAGTCTTCCTTGAATTCAATGAAAATAAATATACAACATACCCAAACCTATGGGACACTATGAAAGCAGTGCTGAGGAAAGTTCATAGCACTTAGTACCCACATAAAGAAAATGGAGAAAGCACACATTAGTGACTTAACAGCACACCTAAAAGCTCTAGAAAAAAAAGAAGCAGACTCACCCAGGAGGAGTAGAAGACTGGAAATAATCAAACTGAGGGCTGAAACCAACAAAATAGAGACACGGAAAACAATCCAAGGAATCAATGAAACAAAGAGCTGGTTCCTTGAGGAAAATCAACAAGATCAACAAACCCCTATCCAAACTAATCAAAACGTGGAGAGAGAACACTCAAATTAACAAGATCAGAAATGAAAAGGGGGACATAACAACAGACACTGAGGAGATTCAGAGAATTATTAGGTCTTACTACAAAAGCCTGTATGCCACAAAATTGGAAAATGTAAAAGAAATGGACAGTTTTTTAGATAAATACCATATACTGAAATTAAATCAAGACGAGGTGTACAATTTAAATAGACCTATAAGTTGTGAGGAAATAGAAGCTGTCATCAAAAACCTCCCAACCATAAAAAGCCCAGGACCAGATGGTTTTAATGCAGAATTCTACCAGAACTTCCAAGAACAGCTAATACCCATACTCCCTAATGTGTTTCACATAATAGAAACAGAAGAGTCATTGTCAAACACATTTTATGAAGCTACAGTTACCCTGATACCAAAACCACATAAAGACGTAACCAAGAAAGAGAATTACAGACCAATATCACTCATGAACATCGATGCAAAAATTCTCAATAAAATACTAGAAAACCGAATCCAAGAACATATCAAAAAAATTATTCATTATGATCAAGTAGGCTTCATCCCAGAGATACAGAGCTGGTTCAACATACAAAAATCTATCAATGTAATCCATCATATAAATAAACTGAAAGAAAAAGCCATATGATCATTTCATTAGATGCTGAAAAAGCATTTAACAAAATTCATCAGCGCTTTATGATAAAGGTCTTGGAGAGATTAGGGATACAAGGATCATACCTAAATATAATAAAAGCAATATACAACAAGCCAACAGCTAACATCAAATTAAATGGAGAGAAACTCAAAGCGATTCCACTAAAATCAGGAAGAAGACAAGGCTGTCCACTCTCTCCATATCTCTTCAATATAGTGCTTGAAGTTCTAGCAATAGCTACAAGACAACATAAGGAGATCATGGGGATTTGAATTGGAAAGGAAGGAGTCAAATTTTCGTTATTTGCAGATGATATGATAGTGTATATAAGTGACCCCAAAAACTCTACCAAAGAACTTCTACAGCTGATAAATACCTTCAGTGATGTGGCAGGATAGAAGATCAACTCAAAAAAATCAGTAGCCCTCCTATACACAAAGGATAAAGAAACAGAAAGGGAAATCAGAGAAACATCACCTTTCACGATAGCCACAAATAGCATAAAGTATGTTGGGGTAACACTAACCAAGGAAGTAAAAGATCTATTTGACAGGAACTTTAAGACCTTGAAGAAAGAAACTGAAGAGGATAACAGAAAATGAAAGGATCTCACATGCTCCTGGATTGGTAGGATCAATATAGTAAAAATGGCAATTCTACCAAAGGCAATCTATAGATTCCATGCAATCCCCATCAAAATCCCAACGAAATTCTTCATAGAACTTGAGAGAACAATAACTAACTTTATATGGAAAAACAAGAAGCCCAGGATAAACAAAACAATCCTATACAATAAAGGAACTTCCGGAGGCATTACCATCCCTGACTTTGAAACTCTATTACAGAGCTACAGTAATGAAAACAGCTTGGTATTGGCATCAAAACAGAGACATTGACCAATGGAATCGGATCAAAGAACCAGATATGAATCCACAAACCTATGAACACCTCATATTTGACAAAGAAGCTAAAATTATACAATGGAAGAAAGAAAGCATCTTTAACAAATGGTGCTGGCATAACTGGATGTCAACCTGTAGGAGAGTGAAAATAGATCCTTACCTACCACCATGCACAAAAATCAAGTCCAAATGGATTAAAGACCTCAATATAAATCCGACCACACTGAACCTGATAGAAGAGAAAGTGGGAAATAGCCTGTAATACATGGGCACAGGAGACCACTTCCTATGTAAAACCCCAGTGGCACAGACAATAAGAGCAACAATGAATCAATGGGACCTCCTGAAACTGAGAAGCTTCTGTAAAGCAAAGGACACAGTCTTTAAGACAAAAAGGCATCCTACTGAATGGGAGAAGATCTTCACTAACCCTACATCAGACAAAGGCCTGATCTCCAAAATATACAAAGAACTCAAGAAACTAGACATTAAAATTCTAAATAACCCAACTTAAAAATGGGGTAATGATCTGAACAGAGAATTCTCAATAGAAGAAGTTCAAATGGCCAAAAGATATTAAGGTCATGTTCAACTTCCTTAGTGATCAGGGAAATGCAAATCAAAACAACTTTGAGATACCATCTTACACCTGTCAAAACGGCAAAAATCAAAAACACCAATGATAGCCTATGCTGGAGAGGATGTGGAGTAAGGGGAACACTCATCCTTTGCTGTTGGAATGCAAACTTGTGCAACCACTTTGGAAATCAGTGTGGCGGTTTCTCAGGAAATTGGGAATCAACCTACCTCAGGATCCAGCAATACCACTCTTGGGAATATACCCAAGAGATGCCCAATCATACTACAAAAGCATTTGTACAACTATGTTCATAGCAGCACTATTTGTAATAGCCAGAACCTGGAAACAACCTAAGTACCCCTCAGTGGAATAATGGATAAAGAAAGTGTGGAATATTTACACATTAGAATACTACTAAGCAGTAAAAAACAATGACATCTTGAATTTTGCATGCAAATGGATGGAAATAGAAAACACTATCCTTAGTGAGATAACCCATATTGAAACCACTGAATTTATACCAGATGACACAGAATTGACTTCATTGTTTATCCAGGTGCAAGACATAATCAGGAATAGGCTTTGTCCTAAGTACATAACACATATTCGATCCCATATGGGTCTGCCTGTTCCTCTAGCACAAGGTAATGCTGAAATTGATCAATTATTGATTGCAAGCATGTTGCAGGCCTCAGAATTTCATAAAAAACATCACGTCAATAGCAACGGTTTAAAGAAAGAGTTTTCTATTACATGGCAACAAGCTAAGGAGATTATAAAGAGAAGCCCTACTTGCTCTTTCTATAATCAAACACCGTTGCTTGCAGGAAGTAACCCAAAGGGTACTCAAAGAAATAAAATCTGGCAGATGGATGTGTTCCACTTTATGGAATTTGGTAAATTAAAATATGTACACCACACCATAGACATGTATTCAGGTTTTCAATGGGCAACTGCCCTGAGCTCAGAAAAGGCTGATTCGGTAATCACACATTTATTGGAAATTATGGCCATCATGGGTATACCTGCACAAATAAACACAGACAATGGTCCAGCATATGTATCTAAGAAAATGAAACACTTTTTTGCTTATTATAATATAAAACACATTACAGGTATACCAAATAATCCTACAGGTCAGGCAGTTATAGAAAGGTCAAATCATACAATAAAGGATATGCTGAACAAACAGAAAGGGACGGAAAATACCCCCAGAAATAGATTGCATAATGTTTTGTTAACTTTTAATTTTCTTAACACTAATGAGAAAGGAACAACAGCAGCAGAGAGGCATTGGATAATGGAAAAAACTTCTGAATTGAATCAACCAGTATATTTCAAGGATGTGTTGACCTCACAATGGAAACCAGGAGATGTACTACACTGGGTAGTGGTTTTGCTCTTGTTTCCACAGGAGATGAAAAATTATGGATACCATCAAAATTAATAAAGATTCGCTTTGAAAAGGAGAAACCTATTGAAACAGAAAAATGACAGCTCATCCACACTGGTGATAACCATACAGATGGTAAGAAAAGCATTTAGGATGGGGGTAGGGTCCTGTTCTTGTCTTTGCAGGAAAATACTCATCTTCACAAATTCAAGAAACCCCTGATGTTTGAATGATGACAGGTAGAAAAATAACTATCCAATAAGGATCATCAAGAAAATCAAATATGGTTTGTAAATATAAATGATACAATGAATACATACATATATATGTATATGTGTGTATGTATATGTTTATAAATATATAGAGCTGGTTTTAGAATTGGATAACGACTCTGTCCTTCTTTAAATCCAAGCATGTTGTTAAAAGAAAAAATCCAGAGTTTCTATCTCATGTCAAGAGCCGATTGATGTGGGACAGAAAGAAAAAAGAATTTAGAAAATATCTTTGCTTTTCTTCATATCTATTTTTGTCTTTATCACACCTTTCATTGAATATATATGTATGTATATGTCTATATAAGTAATGTTTAAGTTTTCCACAATGAACAATGAATTTTCCTGCAGTAATCTTTGAAGTTTTCAGGAAGAAGATGGAGCCCCATAACAACAGCTCCACCTGGGTGATATGACGTCATGACACTGATAGCGCTACTACAAGATCTGTTTTGGGTACCAGCTGCACAAGACGGTTCCAACATGGTTAGCTGAAATGGTGCACATCTTTTACAACGTTTTGGCCAGACTTCCACAAAATACTCCTACACTATTTACAATCTTACCAGACATTAATCTTGAAATGTAACCATCATTTTATTTTCACAGGATCCCCTAGAGAGAACATTGCCCCCATGACAGCTGGAAGTAATTCTAGAAGACGACGTCCCTCTCCCAGCAAAGTTTGCCCTCAGGCTTAGGGACATCATTTAGGGGTTGATTATAGTTGATATACGGTTGAGGGATGGGGGAGGAATTTCATAAGCTCAGGGACCTTTTTGAAAAAAAAAAGAGGGAAAATTGGATGATGGAATAATAGATTGGTATTTGTGAGTTATTGTTTACAGACAATTACATTGGTATAGATTCTTGTATATTGATACAAAGTTAAATTATATTGAATATTGTATGCATGCATGCTTCTACCTCTGTTTAAAACATTTTTTGTGTATTGATACATATATATATTTACCATATTGCAGTGTACATTTCTGCCTCTGATCAAGATACTTGTACATTGTTTACATTTGGAGGTCATTGTCCTCATTTGTCACACAGTTGTTTATTGTCTTACTCTTTAAGTTATAATAGTCATCTATGTTTGTCATACTTATAGTTAGACTAATCAGTTTCTTTAGATACATAGAGATTATATTCTGTATAGATAGATTATCTTCAATCACTTCAAGGATCTGTGGAACATTACATTTAAATAACTTAGGATTTTGTTGACATGAGACATAATTCCTCCTGGCAGCACTGATCTATTCCCAAGAGAATGTTGAGCACCAAAGACACTCCACTTGGAGCATGTTTTCTTCTTGGCAAAAACTGGCCTTTGGGCAAAGAAATGCCCATGCCTCAACCACTGACAAGATATAGTATCCAGAAATGGATAAACAGGACTGTCAAATCTTGCCAAGACAGGGTAAGACGATTTTGAATATTTTCCGGCTTTTGAACATGGTCTGTCAGTTATTCTAGGCCATAGCCAAAGTTGGTTGCTTCAATGTTACAAAATGAGACTTTGGGTGATTGCTCAGGTAGCTAATTGTCTCTGTCATATATTGCTCACTTTGGAAGCTACTTGATTGTACTTCCTGCCTGCTCAAGTAATATTATCTCCCTTCTCAGGCCTTCAATAGGATTGAAGATTAGATAATCATAGTTACCATCCTCTTATGATCTAGCCAAGCCATCTCCAATACAAGACGTAGACTCCTTAGGATAGAATTGTTTATTAAAACATTTAGCATATGTTACTTGCTTAATATTGTTTATGCTGATTATAATTCTAATCTTATACTTGATATCTGTTCCTAGTGTATATTGTTTTGTATTGAGTTTGGAACTCTCTTACTTAAAACAAAAGGGGAGTTGCTGTGGGAGCTGCTTCCACTCCTTCAGCCAATAGACCAGCTCACTGGGGCATGGTCTCTTTTGTTTTAAAAAGCAGCGGTAGCATGTGCTCACTCTCTTGCTTCCGACTTCCGGCTGTTAGACTTCGTTCCTGATCATGCAGAGGGCTGTTGTCTGGGATGGTGATCTGTAAGTTTTTTCCATTTAAATAAATAACCATTTTATTAATCACAATTCCAAACTGCTGTGGATTGTTTTATGACTTACGCCTTCATATGCCTTTCATTAAAATCTAGGAGGTAACCATTCCTGAAACCAAGCCATGTTAATTCTTAAAGATTCTAGTTTTGGAGAAAAAAAACCTGTTCACTCCCCCAAAACAAAATATTTTGGCCCCAACCAAAACAAAACATTCTAAATTTGAATTTTGTTCCCTGCAATGTCCTGTAGGTAATGAAAATTCCCAATGTGTGTCACAGTACTGAGGATTCTGACAGAGCGAGACATCATGTGGCCCCAAACATCCCAAACACATGCAACAGTCATGGCTCTACAACACAGTCATTCTGTCACCAAGCATTTCTAGACCCTTCACCAAGGCCATCACTGCTGTGAGACTCTGTGGAATTCTCACTAGTGAAAGTACCATCCATTCCTGTTTCCATGTGATTTTTCTGCATTGTGATATGAAAAGAAAGCAAATCAGCAGCTTTCATGGGGAGCTCGAACCACAGTGACAAGAAGTCACAGCTGCCTGGAACACAAGAGCCCTCATCACTGGATGGTGGACTCAGGGAATCTGGTTTTCAAACAAGACTCATGTTGGCACCAGAGCGCACAAACATGTTCCTCAAAACAGCTGTTGCAAACACACAGGATTACAAACAAATATTTTCCCAATTACATCTTTTTATGTTACACATTAAGGCAGTTTTACAGAAGGTCATACTGTGGTTATGTTTGTTCAAGGCCAATTATGTTTTAGTCTCAGGAAGCAGGCAAGAGAAGGAGTTAATAAGGGCAGAGAATGGGGGAGTAGGCTAGCAGAGCCTTCGCTCTGAGTGCCTGCTGACAGAAATGGCTCTGCACATCAATAGAGAAAGGAGGAATGGTCTTGGGGTATACTGACTACCTTTGTGGGGAAGCAAAGTTAGTTCCTGGCCTTATATCACAGCCCCCACACAAGCCCATCTCGGGAATATTGGGAATTTTATGGGGAAAAGCACAACTTTCGTTTTTTAAGTCCTGTAGAATAGAAATGATATTTAATGGCTTTAGTGTGGGGAAGGATGTTTTAAAAGAACAGTTTGCTAAAAACCTAAACTAGAAAGATTGAAAACTCTGAATAAATTAAAAGAGCTATTCCCTTTTTAAAAGATTTATCTTATTTTTTATTCGTGTGTGTGTGTGTGTGTGTGTGTGTGCATGTGTGTGTGTACGTGTGTATGTGTGCTTATTTGCGTGGGTGCCCACAAAGGTAAGAAGAGGATATTGGGTCCACTGGAAATGGATATACATGTAGTTGTAAGCTGCCCAGTGTGGGCCCTGGGATCCAAACTTGGGTCCTCTTGAAGAACAGCAAGAGCACCCAGTTTCTGAGCCACCTCCACAGCAATGAAGCATTCTCAATATTAAATGGGCCCATAAAGGAGTTGAAAAAGGTAAGTCACCAAATAAAGAAAGCCTCATGAAAGACCCGGATAAATCCAGACCTCTCTAGCAGAAAGAATAGAGCCAAAAATCTAGCAGGAAAAATAGAGCCAAAAATCTAGCAGGGAGAGAAGAACCAAAAATCTAGGTTAGCCGGTTCAGTGACTCTGTTTCAGGAACTAGCTGACCCTAAAGCTAGATTATAATCTTGAGAAACGGGGAGCTACCCCCTTGTGATTATCACTGGTATTTTTGGAATTTTCCAATGACGCCCTCCCTACCCCCTTTGGATTGTGTTTTCGTTTCTTCCCTTAAATACCCCTTCTCCCAGCTACTTGGAGTCGAACTCCTCTACCCCTGTGTGGGAAATGAGTTTTGGCCCCAGATGGTTTCTGTCAATAAACCTCATGTGCTTGCAGCAAGGATGGTCTCTTGTGAGTTCTTGGGCGGTTGTGTTATTCCGAGACTTTAGTGAGAGTATCCCCACTCCGGGGGTCTTTCACTCACATCTAACAAAGCATGAGCATCTAGACTGTCTTACAACATTCTACACAGTACAAAGATAAATGAGGCTGTCTGGTAGAGCGCTTGCCTGCCATGCACAAGG
Source organism: Ondatra zibethicus (assembly GCA_004026605.1). Lineage (NCBI taxonomy): Eukaryota > Metazoa > Chordata > Mammalia > Rodentia > Cricetidae > Ondatra > Ondatra zibethicus. Next base: position 13,694 of record PVIU01007740.1, read on the forward strand.
CCTCGGGTTCAATCTCTGACACTCCAATTAAAGTAATTTTTTATTATTTTAAAAAGACAGATGCGTTTGTAGAAACATGAGCAAAATACAGAAACAGCCACTTTCAGAAAAGGAAAGAGAAAGGTCAGCACTCATATCAGATTCTCATCCTCACATGTAATCATGGGACTACAAAGGCAAACTGTACTGAAATACAACTTTAGATTACTAGACAGGCAAAGGTCAAGAAGTTGTCAAGGGCTAGAAACACTGAGAACTACAGCACAATAGGGATATAAATCACCATCTAAAGTGGTGCTTCTTAACCTTCCTAATGCTATGACCCTTTAACACAGTTCCTCATGTTGTGGTGACACCCCCAAGCATAAAATTATTTCATTGCTACTTCATAACTGTAACTTTGCTACTGCTATGAATTATAATGTAAATATCTGATATGTAGGCTATCTGATATGTGAGCCCCAGAGGGTCTCATAACCCACAGGTTGAGAACCAATGATCTAGAAGACTGTGGCATTATCAAGCAATGTTGACAATGTGCATCATCTACAAACCAGGTAGATGTTCACTAGACTCATACCCTATTGAAAGGGGGAGGAGACAGGGACAGAGGAAGGAAGGGAGAGAGAGCAAAGAGGGGGAGGAGAATGATGGGTGTGGAGGGATAAGACTGAGGTTCAACCACATTGCTTAGAGTAATCGGGAGAAGAACAGAAAGTGGAAGCAACCTGATTGTTCCCAAGTAGGCCACATTCATCAACAAAATGCCCCGTAGACAGGAAAAGGACTGGAGCATGGCTGTAAGTAACATTGTGGGTGAATCTTAGGAGTGAAACTTCAGATTTACCATGGGGAAAGACTAAGCTGCAAACTAATGTGTAAAATAGGATGACACGTTATGAGTGTTCAAGACAGACAAAGTGAAAGAACACGTGTGAAGACACATACTCATGACCTCACTACTACATAACAGCAAACTTCATTGTTTTTTCAAGAGTCAGGATGAGAAGAAATAGAATCGGGATGCTAATTACTTCAGGCTAGGATTGGAGACTGAATCCCCACAGGATTTGTCAGCAGCTATTTTATTTAGATAATAAAAGATTAAAAACCATATTAGCATGGGGATGTAGCTCAGTGGTAAACTGTTTGTCTAACATAATCATGCACAGAGTCCTGAATTTGGTTTCCAGAACCATAAAAAAGCACACACACACACACACACATACACACCATGTTTTCCACAAATGTCATTATGAAAACTGTGAAACCAAAATTAAGGAGTCAACCCTAAGACCTGGGAGCTGCTTTGGAGGGTGCTATATTCATGCTGCAATCTTAACTATTTGATAGAAATGACATAACATGGCTAACACCAGAGGCACAGAAATGAATCAGACAAGTGTCCCCAAGTCACTTACAGATTCAATAGAGAATTCCCAACAAGTACCAATAACAACAATGCTCCCTGTAATGTTCAAGAAAATCATGTGGGTGGGAATATTTAGAAGAGAAAGTATGGTTGGTGTCCAAACTATGAAGCCATAAAAGCAGGAAAGTTCTGGGGCTGGAGAGACAACTCAGTGCTTAAGAGCACTTGAGGCTCCTGAAGAGGACCCAGGTTCAGGCCCAGCACTCACACGGCAATTACCAGCCATTTGTAACTCCAGTTGCAGAGGATCTGATATCCTCTTCTGGCCAAAATATTGGCTATATTATCTACTCCTCTGGGTTCTAAACCCAACAAAAAGCCAACTCAGCAGATTAACTCAGTGGTAATCTGGACTTGCGGAATGAGCATTCCTAACAAGACCTACTGCTAATGTTTTCACGTATGTGTCAGGCCTGGGCTGCAAACAGAGAAACAATCAGATCAGTGACTGTGAATTTAGGAAATTCACAGTAACACAGACGTAGCTTCAGCAGTACAGTGGCCACTTGAGTAGGAACTCATTGATGGGAGTTCATTGTGCATCACAGATGGAAAAGGAAAGGTGTGACTCAGCTACAACAATAGCTCCTGATTCACAGCTCACTTTCATCGGGAAGGGGCCATATATGTGCATGGCTACACATGTGTGCACACACGTATTCCTAAATTAGAAATCCCCACGTGGCACAGCAAAGCACCTCCCAATCACTGCCTAGATTTCAGTCCGTTTTTGTGACTCCACCCCAATATGTTTTAGGGATATATAAGTTCCTCAAGTATGGTTCCCCAAGTTTTTGGTGTTTTATTTTTAAGGTGACAGCAGCAGCAGGGGGCAATCTAAGGTAGGAAACCTACCGCAGTAAGAGCAAAACAAGACTGCATCCTTCAGCTGTTAAAAAATAAATCTTCCCTGCTGAATACGAAGTATGGCAAAGAGCAAAAGGAGAAAACACAGCGTGGAGAACAAATCTGGGGCAGTAAAATAACAGAAGGTGAAGGGTTCACTTCGGGATCAAATGAGATGAAACAAAATGAAATAAATATAAAATCACTTTTAAGAAACCCTCACACCAGCTACAAGAAATCTATGAAGGCAGAGAGGCAGACTTGGATTTTGTTTTAACTTTGCCTGCAGGCACATCTCAGTCCCAGTAGTTGCAGACTTGGAAATAACAGGTGTTTATTGATTTCTCTGTGATTCTTCTCTTTCTTATTTCTTCCTTCTTTTCCCCTCTGGTACTGGAACAGGAAGGCATATGCATTCCATATGTAACACTTTACAACACTTTACAGAATGGAAAGCGAGGGAAGAGCGAAACGGATGTGCATGCCGGGATCCACTTTCCCTGACACAGTCTCATGCCAACGTGCTAACCGTTCTCCTTACCTTAGCCTAAAAGGCCAAAGGACCAAAATGCTCCCTCAAAACACGCCAACTGATAAGCTTGCATGAACCCCTGCACTGGCCAGAAAGAACCAACTTTAGGGTCTAAATTCCCTTTTTAAGGCCTTCAGGAGTGACCACACAGTCATTAAAAAGCAATCAATAGCTTGACTTTTTTTTGTAGGCTTAAAAGAGAATAGAAAACTAAGCAGTCTCTGAAAACATATATTTTTTAAGCCTTTGATTATTCAGCTGAGCTACAAAATCACACATCAAGGTTGATTCCAGTCTGAGATATTTTTTTATGAAGAAGTTCAGGAGATGAGTATCTTTCTGTAGATGCTGAATTACCCCCATCATTCAGCTCTCTTTTTCCTTCTTGGCAGCATACAGCCTTCCACCTATCAAATCCGGATGGTCCTTCTTGTGTTCAGTATCTAGTAATGGTTAGAGGACCAGCCCATGGCCCCCAATAAAATACCTGTCTTTAAATACCCACCAGCTCCAATGGGGGGGAAAGACGAACATCTCTCTAGACACTGGATTTAATTTTAAGAGCAAGGGAATTCTTATCATGGAAACTACAAAACATAATAAAACAGTGGAGGGAGGGAGAGAGAGAAGAACGAAGGGAGGGAGGGAGGGTGGGAGGGAGGGAGGGAGGAAAAAGGGAGGGAGGGAGGAAGAGTGAAGAGAGGAAAAAGCAATTGCAGATTTCACTCTGTTGGTATTTTGCAAAATCTAAGGGAGTTTGTAAGAAAGCCTAAGGGAGGGAGGCTACTTTCTGAACACAAGGAGGAGGGATGAGCAAGGGAAGGTTCTTTCTGAACCTAGTTGAGAAGGCAAAGGGAAACCAGTGTGAGAGATGGGTCATCAAGACAATGTCCCCCCACTCAGGGTTTGTCAAAGGGAAGCAGAAGATAGAAGGAAGGAGGGAAAAGATGGAATGTACCTATAAAGGCCACAGGAAGCCCCAGGATTGCAAAAACTGAAACAAATTTCTCTGGGGGACAAAAGGTTTGAATGTTCTTCCATATGTCAAACTGTGAACTCTCAGGGCAGCAAATGACCTGCAAGGAAGACTAAGAGTATGCTGGGCAAATTTAAGAGAGAAAACAGTGTCCTGCAAGGAAGGATTCATTCTTCCTAAAGGACTCAGGGATACATGCATGTGTACATGTGTGCATTTGCTTTCGAGGGCTGTAATCCCCTGATGTACCTTTTTTTTGGTGCGGGGGGGGGCACAGTCTAGGCCAGAAGTTCACTCCTTCCAGCATGACCATATTTGCTATAGCCACACCCACCCATCCATCACAGGAACAAGAGCAGAGAAGACGACAGATGATGGACAGCAAGAGGGCCAGGCAAACATCATGACAGGCCCTTAGTAACTCAGTTAAGAACCAGGCCTCAGTTCCTGCCTCATGAAACTAAACAAGACAGCTTCTGAGGAAGACACCAACAAAGGGCAACCAATTGCCAAATGCCCAACAGTGAGGACTGGAAGAACTCCAGGTACTAGGCCTGGGCCACCCATACCCCTCACCTTGAGGCAATAACCATATAAGGACAAAGCCTGTAACTTGTCCAGACTTGCCCAAGAATGTAAAAGCTTTAGCCTTAGCCCACCCCTGCTGTCCCTAACCAATTAGAAACGTACTAATATGATTGCCACTTGTGTAAGCCAATCCTAGATAGAATGATCACATTGCTTTTAGAATTCCTTTAGTTGTATCAAAGAGCCTGCAAGCTTTTCTTGCGGGTCACCATTCCCTATCTTTGCCTTTGTGTTGAATGTGTGACCCCAGGATGCTGGTACTTCTATTCTCGAGATAATAAATGCTCTTGCTGATTGCATACATGGATGGCTGTTATGGTAAAAGTAAAATGCTGCAGATCCCTGGATGGCTGCAGCGGGCAGTGGGTCCCGAGTCCATGCCACAGGTCCCCAAAGTGGTGGCAGGCAGCAGGCAGCAAGACCACAGCAGGCCACGAGGGCAGCCAGGTCCCAAGAGCACCCAGTCCCAGGCAGGGATGGTGCAGTTCCCCAAGTGACTGCAGTGAGCCACAAGTCCCAGGCAGGGAGCTGTGTGGTAGGTGAGAGACATTGATGGGGTAGCTAGTCCCATGAGGAGAGAGATAGATGGGTATGCAACGAGGCCATAATGCAGGTCTCCAAAGGTGGCTGGTCCTGGGCATGAAGTCACATGGCGGGCGAGAAACAGAGACATGGATAGGCAAGCCAAGCAGAGTGAGGTTGGATATTTATTTAGTGGGTTCTGGAGGGGAAAGGGGAGAAGGGGAGAAGAGCAAAGAGAGAGGCAGAGAGAGAGAGAAACCAGGGGAGAAGTAGGGAGAAGGGAGATAGAAGCTGCCTCTTTGAGATGGAGACGGAAAAGGAAGGACTCTGGCTGGAAACTAAAGATCAGCTTGCCTTGGTGGAGAGGGGGAGTAGGCATGGCTTGTCTCTTAAAGGGACAGGACAGATCATTACAATGGCAGTCTTTTTTGGTACTTCTTCAAGACCCTAACATTCTCATTCAGCCAGGCTCAAAAACAAGCAGATTATAGGTAGATGCATTTGAGGGCTCCTGCTTAGTGTTAAATATCAATGGGGTCTTTTTATGCATGCCAATTTGCATTTAGAGGGTGATAGAAAGTGCACATGTGTATATGCATGCACACAGACACACACATGCATGCAAACACTCACCAGCTGCCAATCTACCTATACCTTTTTTAAAACTCCACACTCCAATTTCCTAATAGGCCTGCACCTTCCCGCTTGACCTTGTCTCCCAAGCTCTTCAACGCATGCCCAGTATGAAGCATTTTTAAGTGAGTTTGTCTTTATTGAATTATGATTTCCAGCAGACACTGGTAACAAAATTCAAATTGCTCTAGCAGACAAGACTTTTGAAGAGTGCTGGGATATAACTGAGTTTTTAAGACAATCTCCGAGAGCCACCCGCCAAGCATGTGTAGTAACTGCCACCCCCCCATTGATGAAATACTTCAAATACTTAATTAGATTTGCCAAGGGGGAGGGGAATCAATTGGTGAATCAATCATTAGGAGTCAGCACTCTGGGAGGTGGAGATGGCAAAGAGCTGTTATTGGCACACCCAGGGTGCAGTCAAAAGGAAAACTTAACAAAACAAAATTTTGAGACTTCCGCGGTATGGCCCCCACAGCGGGCATGAGACAATTAACAACATATCAAGAAGAGAGGAAGGCAACTTTCACCCCCTGCTTCCTTCTTACCAAGGGTATGCAGCCTACTTAAAAGGCATTCTGCAAGCAAGGAGGTGAAGAGACTGAGATTCTATCAGGGACTGCACGGCCTCTGAACACCTGCAAACCGAATTTGCAGTGTTTTGTTAGCCATTTATTTTGTCTTTACCAGGTTTTTCAAAGGGAAATGTGATAATCCCAGTGGCCTTTAGCCAGGGACAGGATGTTTAATCTAATAAAGCCACTCTGATGCGATGGATTAAAGCGACATGGCACATTCGTAATTTGGGATCTGGGAAAGAATTTTAACATTCAGGCACAGCAAGCTGGATCTTAAAAAGGTTATACGGAGGAGAAACACAGGAGCGGCTATGCAACATCTGCTTTTCCTTTTCAGGTCTCCCCACATCGCTCCTGCTATGAGAGGCAAGCACCAGACCTACGGGAAGCCACCATTCAGTGGATCTATAGGGATTTTATAGCCTCGATTGAAAAAACAAACCTTCAGTCATTCAGTTATCATCTGGAAGAAACATCTATGGCTAGAGAGAAAAGAGAAATTAAATGGAAAGGGGGACTACTGGGAATAAACATTACAAAGATATTCCTCTGAGTCATCGCCCAATAAATAAGGCTTACTTAAATTAAAACTTAAGCTGGGCTGGAGACATGGCTCAGTTGGTAGAGTTCCTGTCTAGCATGCTTGAGACCTTGGGTTCGAACCCCAGCACCGCATAAAGAATAGGTGTGGTAGCCCAGGCTGTAACACTAGCATGCAGAGGGTGAAGGAAAGACGGCCAGACAAGTTTAAGGCTTAACTGTCTCAAAAAAAAAAAAAAAGAAAGAAAGAAATAGAAAGATAAATGTCGTATATTCTCTCTCATATACAGGTCCTAGCTCTGAATTTTTAAATGTCTTATTTAAGTCGGAGTGGATGTCTAGAGATCAGGAAGCAAGGAGGGCCTTTTACGCTGCCTTAAGGAGAACACAGTAAAACACAACAATATTAAAGTAAAGCAATGGAATACCAGGGATGGAACTGTTTAAATGATGAGTGGGGTGGGTGATGGGGTGGAAGGGGGAGGGAGAGCTAACCAAAACTAAGGATGTACTAAAAGCCACAGAGAAACTAACCAGTATATAAGCTAAGTATAAAATATAATTTTTTAAAGATGAGTTTGAACAACGGTATCCTGAACAATAGGGTGATGTTTCTCCCAGAACTTTCTAGGTTTAGGATAACTTCCTAGGAGTCACTGGCCAGGCCAAAGAGGTCCCAGAGGCTTCCAAACCAATACGATGCTAGGCATCGCCATTAGTATTAACTACCTGTTTCACGGAGGTCATGGTAGAGTGGAGAATAAGCCATGAGGAGGCACTGTGAGTCAAATTTCATTTCAAATTCCCTGGTACCCACAACTCAAAGTAAAAATATGACATTAACCTCAGTATTCTGTTTATGTGATCCAAAACATCTAAAGTATCTTTTAACCAATTAGCACCAGTAAGCATTAAAAAGGCCTTTATGGAGCTGGAGAGACGGCTCGGTGAACATGAATACTTACATAAGCGTGAGGGTCTGAACCCAAATCCCCAGCACCCGGGTCAATGAGTCAGGTGCATCTATCAGTGCTTGCAAATCCAGCCTAGAGGGGGTTGGAGACAAGAGAGGTCACTCAGGCCTGGCTGAGAAATGGCTAGCTCCAGGTTCGGTGAGACCCTGTCTCCAGAGAGTAAGATGGAGGACAGTAGAGGAGGATCCCAATGTTCCCAGTGTTCCCAAAGCTATGCCCTTTCCCACTGCCCTACTCCCTTGGTAAGCTGGATCATACATTGTCCAAGAATAGCATTCAGCGGTAGAACACTCACCTAGCTTTCACAAGGACATAAAACAAACCTTTACTGGGTGCCTATCTTGAGGCAAGAACATCAGTAGACACTAGAGTTACTAAGATGAATGAGATATACTCAAGTCAATGCACTCTCACGGTCAACACAGGCATGTATTTGTGGGAGCCAGCCATGATAAGCTAAGTATGGGCAGGTCACCCAAAGAAAGTCCTTTACTTCCAACCATTATCACCTGCCAGAGTAGGACTCGGCCATTGGCCATAGATAAATTTAAATAGAGGCCTGAGTCTCAGTAGTTTACCCTGAAGCAATACCTGGCTGCAGGAAGGACCATAAACTAAGATTACCCAAGCACCACCCAAAAACAGACCATCCAAAGGAAATGCCTAGCATTCCAACTGCTGTAGATAGGACCACCTGCCAGAACACACTCACCAGGACACTCCTGGACAAATGTCAGCCAATCAGGAGTTCTAAACCTCAGAAACCCCTCACACCCACCTTTACTACTATAAAAACCCAACTCTAACTGAGCTCGGGGCTGTTTATTCCAATATGTTGGACATGAGGAGAGACTGAGTTTGCAAATTTGCTTAAAATAAAGGCTCTTTGCTTTTACATACAGGACTCGGTCTCCTTGTTGGCTTTTGCAGGGACTTCACGGATTTGGGCAAAACAGTATTCACACATAGGAGATCACACATGATGGGATGGGGAAGAAGCATGTGACATCCTGAATGTTACCTCCCACAAAGACACTTTCTGACTACTCAAAACACAGCAGAACTCCTGGCTCACTTCCCCCGGTATTCTCTATGTATTACCAATGTCTACCACCTTAGCTGCATGTCCCATTAGCTGAAATTTCTTCAGTTATTTTCTGCTGTTTCTGTCACTTGTCTTTCTTCCTGGAAGGTAAGTGAGAGACTGCAGTAGCTCCAGGGCCAGGCTTCTCCTATCCCCAGGCTCTGTCAGGCCTGGGTCTCGGTTTAGCTTCACTTTTGGTTTTAAACTCTGTTAAAGCAGGAAAAGGAGTCCTAGCCAATCAGGTTTGGGATGACCTAACCACACCCCACCCCCAGCCAATTAGGTTCAGGTGGCCTAGCCCATTCTCATTCTCTCTCTCTCTCTCTCTCTCTCTCTCTCTCAAATCAAACACACACACACACACACACACACACACTCCTGGGTGCCTATAAAAGGAGTCTGCACATTCTGGTGTCTCAGCTATTTTTTTTTGTCTGACTGGCAGAGCCCAGCATTCTGAAATAAATAACACTCTTGTTGATTGCATATGCCAGTGACTGTCTTTGTTTTGTGGAATGTTCTGTGGACTGTAAGAATTTACTGGTAGAATTTATTTATTCTGCCTCAATAGAGTAGACAATAAGTCATCAACCCTCTTCCCTTCACTCACTCCTTCTTTCCTTCCCCTTCCTTTCTTCCTTCCTTCCTTCCTCCCTCCCTCCCTCCCTTCCTTCCTTCCTCCCAGAAAGTTGGTCATCCATCTCTCCATCCCTTCCTTTCTAACCATCCTATCTGCAATTGGGTATCTCATTTCAGCCTTGCTACAACCCTACTCACCCAACAAATATTTCCATGTTCTCATCCTCTAATTTGCCTTCAAAATGCCAAGGATAATTTACCTGAAACAATGAATGCATTACATCAAAATTTAGTCTGCTCTTTAGGGAGAATTTTCCCAATCTCTTACCAAGGCAAGCAAGGGTTTCTTTAGTCTAATAGCCAAAGGGTCAATTTATTTTTTGGCTTTTCGAGACAGGGTTTCACTGTAGCTAGAGAGCCTATCCTGAAACTAGCTCTTATAGACCAGGCTGGCCTCGAACTCACAGAGATCCGCCTGCCTCTGCCTCCCGAGTGCTGGGATTAAAAGCCTGCGCCACCACCGCCTGGCTTCCAAAGGGTTAATTTTTAAGCTTTAGGTTTCATTTTAATTGTTTGTTTTTGTTTTTTTTTCTGTTTGTTTTTTTGTTTTTTGTTTTTCGAGACAGGGTTTCCCTGTGTAACAGTCCTAGCTGTTCTGGAACTAGCTCTTGTAGACCAGGCTGGCCTCGAACTCACAGGGATTCACCTGCCTCTGCCTTCCGAGTGCTGGGATTAAAGGTGTGCACCACCATGGCCCGGCTCATTTTAATTTTTAATGTTTATTTTTGTTAGGGTTGTTTTGCCTGCATGTATGTCTGTGTACCCTGTGTGTGCCTGGTTCCTGCATAGTCCAGAAGCTGGATCCCCTGCCAGTTTTATGCCACCGTGGGAGTGCTGAGTATCAAACCCGGGTCCTCTTAACTGCTAAACCATCTCTCCAGCCCCAATGTTAGGGTTTTTAAGTAACTTTTAAGTCAGTTTACAAAGTAACGAATTGATGGCAACATTTTAAAGCATACTTTATTCTCCTTCACTGTCCTCCTATTTGCCCCCATACCTTTCCCAATAGTCCCCCTTCTACCTTCCTGTCATGTGCATGTCATTAACTGACTCCTCCCTTCCCCACCCTCAACCCATTACAGCTTCCCTCACCTGTAAACTTGTGGGGAAATCTCCCCAAGATTCATTGGCGAAACAATAAAAGCAAAAGCTAAAACAACGAAGGTATTCCTCCCCACCTCTGCCCTCATTCTAGGAGAGCCAGCTTATACACTTGGCATCCAGCTGCACTTTATACCAGATAAGAGCTGATCCCTCCCACCTCCCACCCCTGACAGACCACTCTCAGGCTCTGCAAGTGGGCGGCAGCACACTGCAGTAGGCTAGCTGATGTGTGAAAATCCAGGACCCACACTCAGTATCTTGGGAGTGAGCCCTGGACAAGCTTGGACACCAGGAGAGATAAGCTTCCCAAATGGTCTCCCTAGCACGGATGGCTGAGCTGGTCCAAGAACTCTTCTGTACTGATGTCAATGTCCACATAGTCCGAGGAAAACTGCAGGGAACTGGCCTAGAGGCTTGCACCTGATGGCCAGGGAAAAGATGATTAGACCTGATACGGACATCCTTCCCAGCTGCCCTTAAAACACAGCAGCCAAAGCACAAAGTCCAGAGGTCCTAATCTCCCCTAATTCCCTTTTCTCCTTGCCCTGAACATGCCTGAGTGTTTCAAGACATGTAGACTCACTGCTCTAGTGGAGGGAGGACTTAAGTAGGGCAGAGTGGCTTCTTAGTATATCACTGTCAGTAACTGTTACAGATCAAAAATTATCTGTCCCCATAAAGCCGATGCTCCAGCCAGCGGACTTCTGGGGAAAGGTTCTGGCTATTTTAGAAAATGGAGCCTAGCTGGGGGATGTTGGTCATTGCATCCCTGAAACTGCGGTTTTCTTGCTCCTTCCCTGTCTGTCTGTCTCCCTCTACTTCTTCTTCCCTCCCTCTTTCTCTCTCTCTTTCCCTCCCTCCCTCCCTCCCTCTTTCTCTCTCTTTTCCTCTCTCTCCCCTCTCTCTGTGTCTATCTCTCTCTCTCTCTCTCTCTCTCTCTCACAGACACACGCAGCTATTTCTTGTCTCTCACTCTCCCTCTCTCTCTCTCCCTTCCTCCTATTGCCCATCAGGTACATAGAAACTCCTCTACCCCTTATTCCTGCCACCATGATGCTCTGCGTAGCACACAGACCTAGATAACCATGCACCAAACCCCTGTAAGCATGTGCCAATGCTAATCCTTCCCCTTAAGTTGTCTTTGGCCATAGAAATAATAAAAACTAGTTAACAAACCAGTCAACATGAGCACAAAACGTTAAGACACCAAGAGCTGACTCTTTGGAATACCCCAAGTCAAGAGCAAGAATGAAAAGTAGCCTTTAAAACAAACAAAAGCCACACTGCAGATGGGGTCGAGTTCTAGTAACCAGGAGAGGGATGGACCCCACCCTTCAACTGACTCTCCACTCTGGCGTCATGAAATACAGCTGAGGGGCTGGAGAGCTGACTCCCTGGTTAATAGCACTGAAGGCTCTTCCCTCAAATGACAGCTCACGCGCATCTGTAACTCGTCCCAGGAATCCAACACTCTCTTCCGGCCTCCACAGGCACCAGTCACACACATGGTGCACGGCCATGCATGCAGGCGAAATTCACATACTCATAAAACTAATTTTGTTTAACTATATACTGAATCGTGTAAGACTGCTCAGCTAAGCGGGGGACTCTGTACCACATGTTCTGGGCTTCAGCATCTGTAAAATTGGGAAGGATTGAATCCCTTTTAACCAGTTCTGTAATTTTTTTCTCTCCTCTCTTCAGGCTCAAGGCCCTAGAGGAGTAACATCAGGCATTTATTACTGATTCTGTTAATTATTATCTTTAATTAAATAACACCTTTAAGAATTACTTAACCAAGAAGCATACATCTTGCCTCCTTAATTAGAGTAGAAGATCCTGCAGCCAAAAGAGATTCAGTACCTACTGGACTGGAGCACAAGGGAAGGACAGAGCCGTCTCCCCAGGCGGCTGGCGTATTGCTTGCTCCATGCTTAATAGCAGTTGGTTCCAGTGGAACGATTTCTCTGTTCCACTCTTTTTTTTTTTTTTTTTTTTTTTGCTTGTTTGAGGTTTTGTTGGGGTTCTGGTTGGGTTTTGGTTCTGTTCGGTTTAGGTTTGACATTTCTTTTTTCATATGGGCAAATGGTCGTCAAAACAGATAAACAGGGTTTCAAGAGATTCCAGAAAAACAAGGAGTATGTCTGTCTACTCAGGATTGTTTCAGGCTCTTCTGGATTTCCTGACCACATTGTCTGCTGCTGTGTTTCTGTCGTGAATGTCACCGATACTCACCGGGCTCAGTTCTGGAGAAATAATGAAGTAATGCCATTTGGGAAGAAGTTAGGTAGGCATTTCCCCGGCTTGAGTTTCCCAGAAAACCAGACCTGAGCCACCAAAGACTTGGTATGTGATCACAAGCAGTACAATTGGCAAGAGGGACAAGGTAGGGAAAGGGGACTCAAAAAGGTGAGCTGAGAAGGAGATAGTGCCAAAGATGGTGGGCTCAGTCCCCCTGGGAACCATTGAGTCACCACACAGAGCAGTAGCTGAGAGCCACTCCTGGGAAAGTTCAGTCCTCGGTGGACCCCACATAGAACAAGAGGAAGGCCCAGGTAGAAGACTAGACACAGAACTAAAATCCTTCGCTCTGCAGGGGAACCACAGCAGACAATCACGGTCTCAGCAGCAAACCAAGGGGACATGGGAAGGGCATCATCTGAACCTGTTTCCCGGAGTCCTGCTGCTTCCTGTAGTTCCTAATAGCTCCAGTCACTCAACTAATATTGTCCACTGGCTTGCCAGCAGAAACCATACTAGACAGTGGTGTTAAAGCCATGCGTGGTCCCCGCCTCGGGAGAGCCAGGACCATTAGATAGAAAAATAAAACAAGGTGATAAATGCTAGTAAGTATAGTCCCTAGCCAAACTCGAAGTCTATTCCTGAGAGCCCATTTCATAGAACTGATCATTTTTTATTTTAATCGTATAAAAAATCATGAAAAAATAGGATCAGAAGCAAAAGTGCCGCGTTGACCTATAAACATTTCCTAACTGCTCATACTTACAAACACATCTGTGTGTAAAGACGTATGTGAACACCTTTCATGTCATCTCATTTCAGCCCCTTGACAACCTAGTTCACAACTGAAGAGACTGAGCCCAAGGCTGGGTCAGAATTCAGGCTAAGGCGGTGCAAACGCAGACTCTGTGTAAGCAATTACAAAACCTGGGCATGCCTGTGTCCCACAGGGAACTGAAGCTTCTTGGAACCTGAAGTTTCCAGAATTTGTGGCATCTTTTTAAGAAAAAAAAAAAACAAATTTTGAAAGTGTTCCAGAGTGTTGCAGGCTATTTAAGTAAGAACATTTTCAGTAAGTATCTTAAGTATCTTAGGCAGGCAAGACTGGGGATAGATTTGCCCCCTGGCCACCGTTTCCCGGGAAGCTGGTAGAGGATGCACTGCAATACAACAAGAATGGAAACCAAGATGAAGGGAGACAGCAGAGCTAGAAAGCAGGTAATCCAATGGAAGCCACCTCATACCTACTAGGATGGCTGACATAAGAGAGCTGGACAACACGTGTCAGGGGAGACATGGAGAAGTCATAGTATGTGTACTATACTATACTATACTATACTGCTGGGGGAGATGCAAAGTGGTGGAAAGTTTGTAGAAAACGGTCTGGCAATTTCTTGGAAAAGTTAATCATAGAACTACCATATGACCCCAAAATTCCATCCCTATGTGTATACTCAAAAATGAAAATATGTGCCCAGAAAACTTGTACAAAAAACTTCACAGTAGCATTTTTTTAGAACAACTAAAACATGGAAAGAACTCAAATGTCCATCACCGAAGGAACAGATAAGCAAATGCAAAAACGGTATCCATTCATTAAAGGAATCACAATGTGAAATATGCTACAGCGTGGATGAACATTGAAAACACACTACATGAAAGAAATCAACCACTAAAGACCATGTGTTATATAACAGTGTTTATATTCAGTGTGCAGAGCAATCATTAGAGAAAGAAAATGGACCAGTGGTTTCTTGTGTCTAGAGGTGGGAAAGAGCCAGGTCAGGCAGTAATTGCTGAGGGTTACAGGATTTCTTTCAGAGTTAATGACAATGTTTCATGTTAACTGCACCTATCTGTGAATAAGCAAAAGTCATTCAATAATGTGCTTATATGAATGGATGATATGGCTTGTAAACTATTTCCTAATAAAGCAAAGGAAGGAAGAATGGGGGAAGTGGAAGGGATAAGAGAGAAAATAAGGGAAGACAATGAGGAAGAGATGCTGGGCCTAAGGAAAGAAGGGAAGGAGGAAGGGGAGAGAAGGAAGAAGGAAGGCTAGGAGGGAGAAATAGTCCACAAACAGATGCTAGGAGAAACGTGGGAAGCACAGTGAATAATACCAGGGCTAGGGAGAAACTTCACTGTCTCTTCTCCCACCCTGCTTCTCTGCTGTGACATGTGCAAAAGCTTCTCCACATAGACTGTCCCCCCAGAGATGTGTAGTGTGTGTGCATGTGTGTATGTATGCATGTGTGTGTGCATGTGTATGTATGCATGATTTTATGCACACATGCATGTTCATGTGGAGGTCAGGAGATGGGCAGAGTGTGTGTGTGTGTGTGTGTGTGTGTGTGTGTGTGTGTGTGTGTGTGTGTGTGTTTAGTCTGACTGACCAGCGAGTCCTGAATCCTACTCTTTCTCCACTTCCTAGACTTTTAGTTGTGCTAGGGATCAAACTTGGGTACCCACTGAACCACCTCCCCAACCCCAAGATACACACTCTCCGCTCAACTAGGTCTTTTTTAAAAAATATTTATTTATTTATTATGTATATAATATTCTGTCTGCGTGTATGCCTGCAGGCCAGAAGAGGGCACCAGACCTCATTACAGATGGTTGTGAGCCACCATGCGGTTGCTGGGAATTGAACTCAGGACCTTTTGAAGAGCAAGCAATGCTCTTAACTGCTGAGCCATCTCTTCAACCCCTCAGCTAGGTCTTAAGATGAAAGAAATCCCTAAAGCTGTGGTACAAGACTGTCCTTGCGCTTCCAGACTGACTGAACTGCTGGCCTGGAATGACTAGGGGTGGGGCAGGGGAGAGGCTGGAGCCAGGAACTGTGTCTCTTTCCCAGACCTAAAATCACAACAAAATTGAGCTGCTGGCCTACCTGACGTGCTTGGCCATAGCAATTCCAAAAGAAACATAGAGAAAGGATTTTAGTGACAAATGCTCCCGGAAAACTAAACGACAAAAGGAAAGGGTAATTGCTATCTAGATTCTAGAAGAGAGCAAAACAAATTATGACCTACAGGACATGAATGCCAACTATCCCACTTTCCTACTCCAAAGCCAGGAATACTGTCTATAGGAGGAGTCAGTTAATATCACATACAGAGAAGAGTTGGGAGGAAACATTTCTATCACTTAAAAGATGGACAGGCCGAGAGAGTAGGGAAGGAAGTTCCCATCAGGACCTGTGATTGGAAATCAGACAGTTGTTAGCCCTGCTGCAGACTGTGTCCGTGACACCTTGGGACTCTTCCTGGAAGCTCTTGGTGTGGGGTTTTTCTATTATGTAATTCTAAACACAATGTAGTGTTCACACATGAGGTCAGTAGGAAAAAGAAATTATGCCCACATTTCCCCATCTCCATCTCCACCCTCGCTGTTTGTAACAGCTGCCCAGGAATATCCACTGCACAAAGCCCAGAATGGCCACATTTAGCCCGCTGTGTAGAAGTTACCAGCACCTGCCCAGCTACCTCGGAGCACAAGCAAGAATCTTTGATATGCTGTGCCATGTCCAGCCACTGATCAGAGCATGAACCCCTCCAAGAGGCCAATTAAGAATAAATTAACTACCCTGACAACGGCCTAAATGTCAAATTCAGTTTTCTAACATTAATGCCCAATACTCATCATCAGGTTCAAAGAAAGCAAATACCTCCACCATAACCCACATGAAATTTCTCAGCACGAGCAGCGATTTTCTAGCATGGTGCACAGCTGTGAATCTCCACAACATCCATCCTTCCGAGTAGTTCAGTAGCAAGAACCCTCCATCCTACAAAGGTGGAAGACCTGCTCAGACTCACCCTTCCCAGATGTCTCCCAGCCCTTGGCAGACAGAAAGGTGACACTGTTCTTGACTGTTTCTTGGCTTGGGAAAAAAAAAAAAAGACGACTCGCTCACCTCACGTTCTTCTACACGTGAGAGCTTCCCTCTAGCTTGAAAGATTACAAACAGATGTTGATAACAGAGAGATGGCTCAGTCCATAAAGCTCCTGCCTCACAAGCATGAGAACCTGAGTTCAGACCCAGGAACCTATGTCAAAAGTCAGCAAAGTTGGGGGAGGGAAACTAGGATGGGTAGGACCTTGGAAGACTGGCCAGCCAACCTAGCTGAATCAATGAGCTTCAGGTTCAGTGAGAGTATCAAAAACTAAAGGCAGAGGGCCTGGAGAGGTGGTAAGAGCACTGCTGCTGTCGCAGAGGACTCGAATCTGGTTCCCAGCATCTCTGTCAGGCAGCTCACAACCACCTCTAACTCTAGCTCCAAGGGATTCGACGCTCCTTCTGGCCTCTGTGGGCACCCACATGTATGTGCATCTACATACAGAGAGACACGCATGTATAACATAAATAAAAAATAACTCTTTTTTAATAGGTGAAGAACAATGGAAGAAAGTCACCCAACATTTACCCGAGGCTTTTACACACACACACACACACACACGCACGCACGCACACACACACACACACGAGGTTGAAGCAGACATCCATGAGTTTTGTCATAGGGTATCCAGGAATGCAGTAACCGTCGGTGACTTTCCCCCATCACCTCTGTGTTGGTTGAGAAAGAGAAATGAAATAGTCAGCATCCAGATTAATTCTGGTGCATTTCATCCATCAGCATTTGATAGAACTGAGCAAATTGATGATCCAATTAAGCAAAACTCTCCTGGTTAACTTGAATTAGTTACAGTTAGGAAAGTCAAAGACGAATTTGCTACTTTCATCTGAAGCACGGAAATGATCACTTGGACGCTACACATGGGGTGGGGGTGGCGTCTGGGAAGGCTGTCCTTATTCATTCTAAACAGATTCAAATCCTAATTAGCCTCAACTAACAGTTTAAACCCAGGCACATGACAGCACCAAGACGCAAATGAGCGCAGCTTTCTCAGCCTCGATTTACAAGAAGATTCCTTCCTTCAAGTGATGCTCCAGGGTCAATGCATCCGAACCGCCGGGGATTGTAAGGCAAGGGTGACCCATCCCTTCAGAGTTCCTGATTAGGTCTGGAATGGGACCAGAGAATTTGCATGCACCCCACACACCCAGGAAGCCCAGGGCTTTGTATATGCTCAGCAATCTCTCACCAGAGTTCAATCCCCAGACCCAGCTGGTCTTTGTTTTTCCCCCTTTTAGAGATGGGAATCAGACCTAAGTCAGCATTTCTAACAGGTTTTCCCAGGGTGATACTGGTACTGTTGATCTGGGGAGCTAGATGGACTTTGAGAAACACTGTGTTAAATAAACGCCTGTGTGTATATTGGATGTGGGGGTATGGGCGTGTGTAGTGTGTATGTGAGTGTGGTGCGTGCATGTAACTGTGCAAGTGTGTAAGCCCCTGCATGGGCATGCTGGCGCATGTGCATATGGAGGTCAGGGCTCTCTGCCGTATTGCCTTGAGACAAGGTCCCTCATTGAGCCAGAAGCTCACCACCACATTGGCTAGGCAGGCTGGCCAGTCTGCTCTCAGGACCCACCTGCCTCTCCTCCCTAAGGCTCGGATTACAAGCACACAAATGTAGCCATGTAGTTACATACAGCTTTCTACCTAGGTGCTGGGAACTAGAACTACCCCTCATTCCCGTAGAGAAAGCATGCTTACCCACCGAGCCATCTTTCTAGCCCCATAAATATCTTACTTTTTAGGGAAATAATTTAACTCTAATTTTAATGAACTTTTTAAAATAATTACGATTTCACTTCTTTCAGAAAGCAATTCAGGCACACTCTTATTAGCATAAGAATTCCTGGCAAAATAGTGTTTGTCTTCACCTGGGTACAGTTTTAAAATGGTTATTCTCAAATGCTGCTCTTCATGGGTTAGGTTTTAGAAAGTGAGTCATCACTTCATTTGCATCTGTTTCTACAGATTCATGGAAAACCCTGTGTTATTTCATAACTAATGGCTAATTATAAGTGGCATATTTATAACAGCGAACACAATGTTTTGAGCTCATGTCTGACTAACAGCACAGCTGTTGGAACTCAGGGCTCACCGAAGGATCATCTCCACTCTTCCATCATGAAAAAAAAAACCTCTGTTATGATTATTCAAATATTGTACTTGTTGGGGTAATCATTGTGACTCCTGAAGCTTGCAGACTGTGACATTTGCATCCCGAATTAGCATTCAAGTCAAGACATTAGAGACGTAAATGGACTCTCTCCAACTACTCTGTATTTAAGAAACCACCTCCAGACGAATGTTCGGTTAGTTGTATTTCATCCAGATATGGAAGGAAAAAAAAACCCTCAAAGCAGATAGACGTTGAAACACCAACACCCCATCAGACAGCTCACCAGGTGTGTTTCAATAAAACCAGCTTGGATTTATGTTTATTTTCACTTATAAACGATACAGCTCCCAATGAGAAGAACTGAATCAGTTCAGAAGTAGATGCTAAGCATTCTCACCTAAGGGTTCAGCCCATCTGAACACATATGAGGGCCTCATAAGTGCTCCTTCCTTTTCGATACCTGTCCCAGTTGTCAATCAAACTGTTCTTTGACTTTTCCAGCCCATTTCATGGCCTCTATTCAGATAGAAACACTGTCTCATGACTATGTGGGCGTGGTCTCTGAACACCTCGGAAGTCATGCCTCCTAGTACCGTAAGCCAGGCCAAGAGACAGTGGCTGGAGAAGTCACAGGCCCCATCAGAAAAATCTACTCTTTGGCTCAGCATTCGGGTTATCAAACTGCCCTCTAATTTCCTTGAGTGCCGCTCCGTACCGTCATCACTGAAGCTTCTTGTGCTAGGTGTACTTGACACTGAGACCCGCAGTGGCCAAAGTGTGGAGAATATGCCGTAAGTTCTCGGACCCAAGTGGGACGGGTAGCATACGTACAAAGAACATCACAAAAAGGGAAGCAGAAAGATTGCAGGAGTCAAAGGTCATGGGGGACCGCTCAAAACAATATCCTACGAACATCATAGGGCTGCTCCGCTCATGAACTCTCACAGCTGCCGTGGCTTACCTATGATCTACACAAGATCAGCACACTCAAAATTCCAGCATGGATGGGGAGGGGCTCACAAAGCCCCACCTCTATCTGAGAAACTATTAGCCATTGATGGCTTCTGGGGGAAGGAGAGCCAGTTTTCTTCTGGGACGTAACCCCTGGTAGGTTGCCCATGTTCTGGTGGATGGCGCTACATCCATCCGCATACTACCACTCAACTCAATGGGTTTAAAAAAACAAAAGAAGACATGAAGTTGGGAGGAAAGGGTTCTAGGAGGAGTTGAGGTGGGAACTCGATAAAAAAAATATATACTGTATACATATATGAAATTCTCAAAGAATAAATCAAAATATAGTTTAAGGACTACTAAAATATCCACCAGCCAGCTAGATAAAAATCTACGTATTTGTATAAGGTAGACAAACTGGCAAGCATGAAAAGCAGTAGGAAAATAACACCCATGTTGAAGACAGAACCAACCAATGGAAGCTAATGCAGAATTGAAATTAGTAAGAAACGCTGCGTGGCCACAGAAAACACCCAGCGACTCAGACCAAACTGTTATTGAGCCTGCAACCAATGTATATGATGGGGGTCTTGGCACTAGTCTAGATAGGTCTGCAATGGAGTCCAAGATCTTACCCACATTCCCAGTGCAGCTGGTCTGATGTGGCTCATCTGAGGACCACACTTGGAGAACAACAACCCTAGATAACGGATTGAATCTCCTCTGTTAAACCTGTGCTTGCAGGGAAAACCGAAGCACCAAAATGTCCAGGAAAACTAAATCTGAGGATCATCTTCAGCCCGTCACGAGAAGCCAGACGCTCACTGGAAGGACACACACCCTTTTGTCTGTTGATTATTTTTATGTCACTTTGAACACAATAGATGGCAGGAACGGCCCAAGGTTTGTTTGGTCAGGTGGTTTCCAAGGTTTCAGGGCACCATGGTGGGAGGCACAAGGTCGGGAACTCAACGGAATCGTGCTCTCTCCTCAACCCCTACCCTTTCTCCCCATCGTGGTTCAGAAGGTAAGTAGTATGTCATATTACAGGCTACACCTTATAGAAGACTGGGTGTTGAATAGGCGGTGTGCATCTTACATGTATATTCATTGGTCCACAATATATCTTACCTCTGAAAGTTTGAGATGACTGGTACGTAGGAGCTAGGGCCCCTGCCACTCCTGAAAAAAAATGATATGAACAGTATAAAATCAGCCAGCTCTTTTGAACCAATCCAGAACCTACAGGAATAGGAGCTAGCAGAGTTTATCAAATCTGAGGTTCATCAAATATTTATGTAGCCCCCAAAACAAATGCTATAATCAAGCTATGGTACATAGCACCAATTTTTTTAAAGATTTTTATGTATTATGTATGCAGTGTTCTGCCTGCATGTATGCCTGCAAGCCAGAAGAGGGCACCAGATTTCATCATAGATGGTTGTGAGCCACCATGGGGTTGCTGGGAATTGAACTCAGGACCTCTGTAAGAGCAGCCAGTGCTCTTTACCTCTGAGCCATCTCTCCAGCCCCCATAGCACCAATTTTAAGATTCATCTAATATGTCCATAGAATCAATGTGGCACAATATAAAAACACATACCCTGGGCGGAGTAACATTTGGTGGCATTTCTTACGTACCACTATGATTTCCTACAGCAGCCAACACACCAATTATTTTAAAGGCAACATAAAATCAAAAATATGTCCAGGAAAATGTATAGATTTTTATGCAACATATTTTGAACTTTTCATTTTGAAATAATTTCAAGTTTCAGGTTGCAAGGGCAATATACTTTAGTTTCATTTTTTATTTATTTATCTATTATTGTGTGCATATATGTGTATGATATAGGTGCATGAGTGTGAATGTACGCATGCCATGGTACATGTGAAAAGGTCAGAGGACAACTTTTGCGGTTTTCTCCTTCCACCCAGGGACCGCAGGATCAAATGAAAGTTATCAGATATGTGAGACAAATGCTTTTACTTGCTGAGCCATCTTGTCAACCCTCCATAATTTCTTTCTGAGTCATTTGAGAGTAAACTGCAGACATTTGACCCTTCCCTTCTTTAACGGCTCAGCGTATATTTCCTAAGATGTCCGTGCTCTCTGGTAGAACTATGCTACATCATAAAGTGTGGAGTTCATTACCAGTATAGTATCAGTGGCTACTAAGCAATGTCCATATTTTTCCAACTGTGTGCACACTTTCCTGCATGGCATTTGGCACTGGATGCAATAAGGCCTCACACATCACAGTTGGATACTATGCCTACTGGCCCATTCTACATGACACTTAGCCTTTGTTCCTCATGATGTTTAGAGGATAACAGAATAATTACTTTGTGAAGTTTCTCTCCTTTGGGGGTTGATACATCATGAAGATGAGATTCAGGTTGTCCACTTTAGGCAGGAACGGCGCTGGTCCTATCAGCAGACAGAGCCTTTCATTCTGTGCCATTGGTAGCAATACCCACTAGAGTCACTTAGCCGAAGCGGTTTCTGCTAGGTTTTGTTTTGTTGCTTTTGTTGTTTTGTTTTTTTCTCCCTATAAAGTGGCTACTTCTACTTTCACAACTGGTTGGAAGTGAGTTTGAAATCAGACAAATGCCCTGTTCCTCCCTACGGTGGTTTGAATAAGAATGGCCCCCATAGGCTCATATATCTGAATGCTTAATCATCAGACAGTGGCACTACTTGAGAAGGATTAGGGGGCGTGGCCTTATTAGAGTAGGTGTGGTGCTGTTGGAGAAAGTGTGTCACTGGGGGTGGGCTTTGACATTGCAAAAACCCAAGCCAGGCCCTGTATCTCTCTCACTTCCTGCTGCCTGTGAATCTTGATGTAAAACTGTCAGCTACTTCTCCAGCACCATGTCTGCTTGCATGCCACCATGCTTCCCACCATGATGATAATGGACTAAAGCTCTGAAACTGTAAGCCAGCCCCAATATAATACTTTCTATTATAAAAGTTACCATGGTCACAGTATCTCTTCACAGCAATAGAACACTGATGAATAGCCATAGTACCTGAGGCTAGAAAGGGGGATAATAGGTTAACAGCTCTCAACTGCTCTTCCAGAAGACCCAAGTTCAGTGTCCAACAACCATATCAGGCAGCTCACAACTACCTGCAACTCCAGCTCCAGGGGACCTGATGCCTTTGGCCTACACAGGTATCTGCTCTAATGTGTACATACTGATAGGCAGATACACACACACACACACACACACACACACACACACACAATTAAAACTAACAAGAGCTAAATCCTTACCAAGAAAATCAGAGAACTCTGAAATACTGAACTGACTAGTTGTTACTCAGATGGTGTAAAGGTTCTAACAGATCCTAATTCTAGCAGCCGGGCATATTGTCCTGTCTTCACTCTAGAGTGAATCATTACAGATTTAAGGATGTTGCTTAAGGAAATCAGAGCTCGGAGCTGGAGAGATAGCTCAGCTGTTAAGACCATTGTCTACTCTCAGACAGGACCTAGCTTCAGTTCCCAGCACAATCATCTGTAACTAGAGTTCTAGGGAATCTTCTGACCAGACACTCTCTTCTGAACTCTGCAGTCACTATGCAGGTAGTGTGTGTGTGTGTGTGTGTGTGTGTGTGTGTGTGTGTGTAAATATAATAAAAATGCACACACACACAAAACAAAATTAAGTAAATCTTTTCCAAAGAAGGAGGAGGAGGACATGAGGAAGAGGTCAAGGAGGGAACATAACCCTTACTTATAAGTCACCCACTAAGGGTTTAATCACGGAAACATGTGCCTCTTTCCAGGATGGTATATGGATGCCTACAGATGGACCAGTGAACCAGAACAGAGCCAAATGGATAGGGTAGCAGTCAGTGTAATTCAGGTTCTCTGGATAATTTTTAGAAATCATAATTTTGAAATAGTACGGGAAATAAATATGGGAAGTATAGAATTTTCTACTCTTACACCCAGTGCTTATGGGAGGAGGGGAAGAGAGAATGTGAGCTACAACTAGACAGCAATGAAATCCCCTTTGTATACCAGGTGGATAATTGCTGGGGTGCAATGGGACAGTCAGATCTCAGTCTTGGTAAGGAAGAACTCGTCAGAATGAGCCACATGGAACTGTCATTTTCGAAAAACCCCAGTGGTTATGGGGCAGAAAACTCATACACCTTTTGGCCTCCCTCAATCCCACGTCCTCAAGGAGCTGCTGCCAGAGCAAGCAGTGTACTCGGTGTCATGAGACCCTCACTTAAACTCCTTCACACTACAGGTGTGCCCTCTGCCATAGGGGCCCCCAACCTTCCTCTTTTAGAAGGAGCCAAAAGAGGGACTCCAATCTCTTTCCTGAATGTGATGCATTTACCTCTTTGACACGGTCAGGCAACTGGTAGGTCATTTATCCCTGGGACTTGTGAATACTTGACACTGTGTCCCATGAGTCTAGAGAAGTAGGGTGACCCTAAATACTAGAGGATGTGCAGAGGTAAGTCACAAAGCAGAAAAATTCAAATCATTTTTCCATTTGCAGGAAACTAGATATGACCTGGCATGGTCGTATAACAAGTGAGTATCATCCAAGAAGAAGGAACTTCATTTGACAAAATGTCTCCATAAGATTGGCCTGGCAGATAAGTCTGTGGGGCATTTTATTGATTGATAATTGATGTAGGATGGCCCAGCTGACTGGGGACATTGGCACCCTGGGCAGGTGGTCCTGAGTACCATAAAAAGCAGGCTCAGCAAGCCAGTAAGCAGTGTCCCTCTGTGGTTTCTGCATCAGTTCCTTGCCTCCAGGTTCTTGCCTTGAGTTCCTGCCCTAACTTCCCATAGTGATGGAGTGTGACCTTAGAGTTGTGAGCTGAAAGAAACCCTTTCCTCCCCAAGTTGCCTTCAGTCATGGTGTTCTATTACTGCAACAGAAACCTAAGACACCATATTAGCCAAACTAAGTAAATCTCTAAAAGACAAATATTGCATGTTTTCTCTCATATGTAGCTCCTAGCATTTACTATAGGTGCCTAAAATCATGTATGTATATATGGTATGAAAGTAGACGTGATAGTGTCTGGGGGAACAAAGGGGTCTAGTAAGAGTGGGAGGAGGGGAAAAGGGAGGACAGGGAAATAGAATAGACATACAACATGTATTTGTATGGAAATGTCCATAAGGAACAGAGTCCTATGTACAGTGACTATGTACCATGTAAAGGATTTTAAAGGAAGAAAATTTAAAACTGATTATAGGATGGCTAGAATATGACTCAGTGACAAAACACTTGTCTAGCAAGGATAAGGCCTGGGGTTCAATCACCAGAAACTCTCTCTGTGTCTCTCTCTGCAAGAAAAATAACCTATTGTTTTGTGTCAAATTTCCTAAGATTTCTTCTTCTGAATGTCTTCAGTGTAAGATATGAGCAAGTGTCTATATCCACAAATATATCCTGACCCTCGTGTTCCTAACAAGAGTCTTACATATTAACCAATGATCAGTGTAAAATTGTTTAAGTTCCAAGAAGAAAAAGAAGATAAAGAGGATTAGGAAGAGACTACATAAAAAATAAAAGTCTGAGTTAGGCAAGGGGGTGCTTGCCTATAATTCCAGCACTTGGAAGCCTGATACAGGAGGATAATCACCTTTTTGTGACTTTTTCCATCTTTTTATGTGTATGGGTGTGTTGGCAGAGACTGCTCTTTCATTTCCCAGCAGCACAGACCCAAATAATCACACAGAAGCTATATTAATTACACTGTTTGACCAAGCACTCAGGCATATTTCTAGCTAGCTCTTACATCTTGAATTAACCCATTTCTATTAATCTGTGCATCACCACGAGGCTGTGGCTGACCAGGTAAGGTTCTAGCTGGTGTCTTTCTTCTTCGACAGTTACATGGCCTCTCTTTGACTCTGCCTACTTTCTCTCTATATCTCTGTTCGGATTTCCAACCTGGCTTTGCTTTGCTAAGCCATTGGCCGAAACAGCTTCTTTAATAACCAATGGTAATAAAACATATTCACAACATACAGAGGGAAATCCCACATCATTGGTGCTTTGCCTACATGTGAATTTGTGGCCCACATCATGCCTGGTACATGTAAAGGCCAAAGGAGGGCATATGACGCTCTAGCCCTGGAGTTACAGCTGGTTGTAAAGTGTCATGTGGATACTGGGAATCGAATCAGGATCCTCTACAAGAGCAATCAGTGCTGTTAATTACTGAGCCATCTCCCCAGGCCTCAGGGAGCATGATTTGAAGACAACTTGGGCTACCAATTGAGACCCTATCTAAAAATAAATAAATAAAAACCAAGGGCTGGGCATGTAGCTTAGTGGTAGAGTGCCTACCTAGAATGCACAAGTTCTGCATTTGATCCCAGGGAAGAGAGAGCAGAGGAGAGGGAGAAAGGGAGGGAGGGATGAAGAAAGGAAGGAATTGATGTGCTGGCTCATGTTGAGACTACTAACTTCCCACTTACAAGACTGGATTTCTACACACACCTCACAAGCCTTAGATAGCAAATTCAAACACTGTAAAACAAATGATTGATTTTTTTTTTTAAATTTAGATCGTGCTGTCGGGACTTATTCTGCCAATTTGCAGGTTATTCCTAAATAACCAAGTTCTCATTTGCACTGCTAACCAGCTCTTTAGTGCATCTGCAAAGAGCACGCGCTACATTTCCTGCGTCTAACAACTTTCCCATTAGCTACAGTAAACACTCTGCACTCTGGTCACCCATCAGTTCCCCGTAGAGTTATGGGTTATAAGTTTAATCGTTCCATTTGCATATCCAGCTGAGGTAAATTAGAAAAAAGGGCCCACACTCATTACACTTTATTGCATTACAAACACAGACGTCTGTTATTCTAAACCCGCTTAACCTTGACCTAAAGAAAGAGATTAGCGTAATATGGAGAGAAAATACACACTGTCTGTTCACTTGGCTTCTCATGGCTGAGCCATGTTGAGTTTCCTTGACAAGGGAGAAGTCTCAGTTTTGAACTGACAGGGTGTCTCTGAGGAAAAAGACGACATTCCTTTGACTATTGCCGCTTCCCATGGTTACAAATCACCAGTAAAAAGCCATTAAGCATCAGTTCCCTTGACCAAGAGACAGAAGGAAATTATCTCTGTGAAGAGTAAGGTCACCACCTCTGGGAAGGAGGGCACCCACCCACCACCTGGCTTAAATCAAAGCTGGTCAATTCATGGAACACAGTTTGTCCCAAAAGGCTGAGTCAGTGACCAAGAGTTTTGTAGAGTCTGTGACTCTCACTAACCGGAAGATGGCCTCTCCATCACCCCCTCTTCCTCTTCAATTTTAAATTATTTTTTAAAAGAGCAACTTATTTTTATTTTATACACATGTTTTTTGCCTGCTTGTTTGTCTATGTACTACATGTGTTCCTGGTGCCCAAAGAGCCATAAGAGGGCTCAGATCCCCTGAAATTGGAGTTACACTCGGGTGGTTGCTAGCCACTTTGTCCGTGCGAAGAACTGAACCCTGGTCCTCTGCAAAAGCAGCACATATAAGCACTGAGTTATCTCTTCAACCTCGTTTCCTTGTACACACCTGTGCAAGCATATGGAAAGACAATTTGCTTGTGACTATGTGGCAACTCTGTCACTGGAAACTTTGCCCCAATTGCTACACCCTCCCCCGCCTATGGAGGAAAACCCATTTGTCTGTGTAGTATCACAGTTGTAGTTATTCTGTAAAATCAAAACTCTGATGCAAAGTTAAACTCAAAGAAATGGCTTTAAACCAAACTGCTCAGTGGCTGTGAGCACTGTCTGCTCTTCCACAGGGCCTAAGTTCAGTTCCCAGCACTCCCATGGTGGCTTTCAATGACTTGCAACTCCAGTTCCAAAGGATTTGATGCCTCTCTGGCCTCCAGGGGTGCCAGACATACATGTGGTACACAGGCACACATAGAGGCAAACATTCATACATATAAGATGAAAAATAGTGAATTAAAGGCCAGCATGGTCTACAGAGCAAGTTCCAGGACAGACAAGCTATACCGAGAAACACTATCTCTTAAAAAAAAGGACTGAGCCAGAGACCTGGGCTGGAGGGGGCCTGAGGCAGCAAACTCCACAGAAGCAGGACTGAGCCAGCAACCTAAGTCAGAGCAGGCCTGAGGCAGCAAACTCCACAGGAGCAGGACTGAGTCAGCGACATGGGCTGGAGCAGGCCAGAGGCAACAAATTCCACAGGAGTAGAACTGAGTCAGTGAACTCCACAGGAGCAGGTACAGGGGAGCAACTGCTGAGCAAGTAAGCCAGAGACAGAGAACTCTGTGGGGCTGGGCATGAGTCGGGGACCTACGAGTGAGTAGACCTGAGCCAGGACCTCTGTAGATCCAAGCGTGAGTCTGGGACCTTCTGGGGAATAGGCCTGAGCTACATCCTCTGCAGATCAGGGCACACCTGAATCTGGGACCTCTGAGGGAATAGATAGGAGTCAGAGACCTTTGCAGGACCAACCCCAAGCCAGGAACGTCTGCAGGAGCAGATCCAGACCAGGGACATTCACAGAAACAGGTCTGAGGCAGCAACCTAGACCAGAGCAGACCTGAGACAGCAAACTCCACAGGAGCAGAGCAAACCCCGGGAGTGCTGAGCAAACTCCAGGAACACGAAGTAACCAATGGAGGAACTGGAACTGTTGCACTGACTGTACCACGAAGAGCACCCATCTGAGCCTTGGATCCACTGGAACCAGGAAGATTAATCACCAGAGTCACAGACAGCCCCAACTACACCAACCAGAGGAAAAGATGGGTAGACAAGGTAAGAACACATGCAACACCACAAAGAGCAACCTGACACCAGTAAAATCTAGTGACCCTACAACAGCAAGACTTGAACAACCAAATATAGGTGAAGCAGAAGAAAATGACCTAAAAAATAACTTCAGGAGAATGTTTGAGACCCTTAAAGAGGAAATAAAAAATTCCTTCAAAGAAATGGAGGAAAAGACAAACAAAAAATTGGAAGACATTAACAAATCCCTTAAATAAAACAAAAAAGCAATCAAACATATGAAAGAAGCTATTCAAAACTTGAAAACTGAAAAAGAGACCATAAAGAAAATACAAGCCAATGGAATTATAAAAACATGAGAAATGAATTATAGAAATCATGAGAAAATAATTAGGAACCAAAAATGCAAGCATAAACAACAGAATACAAGAGATGAAGAGAGAATCTCAAGTGCAGAAGATACAATAGAGGAAATAGACTCATCAGTCACAGAAAACATTAAATCTAACAGAAGCTTAACACAAAATATCCAGGAAATATGGGACACCATGAAAAGACCAAACAAAAATTAACAGGTATAGAAGAAGGAGAAGAAGTTCAACTCAAAAGCACAGAAAATATATTTAACAAAATCAAGAGGTTGTGGGATAAAGGGAACACTCCTGCATTGCTGGTGGGAGTGCAATCTGGTTCAGCCCCTTTGGATATCAGTGTGACGATTTCTCAGAAAATTAGGAAACAACCTTCCTCAATACCCAGCAATACCACTCTTGGGTATATATCCAAAGGATGCTCAGTTGTGCCACAAGGAGCATGTGCTCAACTATGTTCATAGTAGCATTGTTTGTCATAGCCAGAACCTGGAAACAACCTAAATGCCCCTCAACTGAAGAATGGATGAGGAAAATGTGGTACATTTACACAATGGAGTACTACACAGCAGAAAAAAAGTAACATCTTGAAATTTGCAGGCAAATGGATAGAACTAGAAGACATCATTTTGAGTGAGGTAACCCAAACCCAGAAAGACAATTATCACATGTACTCACTCATAAGTGGTTTTTAAACATAAAGCAAAGAAAACCAACCTGCAAATCACAATGCCAGAGAACCTAGACAACAATGAGGATCTTAAGAGAGACACACATGGATGTAATCTCCATGGGAAGTAGAAAAGGACAAGATCTCCTGAGTAAATTGGGAGCATGAGGACCATGAGAGAGGGTTAAAGGGGAGGGGAGAGGCAGGGAGGAGAGCAGAGAAAATGTAGAGGTCAATAAAATCAATTTAAAAAAAAGATAAAAAATAAAAATCACCTAAAATGATGTCAAATCATGGTATGCAAGGATCGAAGTTCTTGCAGCAAAGCTCTGGAAAACCAAACCCAACCAACCAACCAGTTTCAAGTTCAAGAATAAAGGATATGGAGAACCCCTTGGCTCTACTTTCAAGTTAAAATTACATTAAGAGGGGCCGGAGAGGTGGTTCAACAGTTATGAGTACTGGTTGCTCTTCCGAAGGTCCTGGGTTCAATTCCCAGCATATACATGGCGGCTTACAACCATCTGTAACAACAGTTTCCAGGGCTCTGATGCCCTCTTCTGGCTTCTATGGGTTCCAGGCTTCCCACTGGTGCACAGACAAAACACCCGGAATATAATATAGTTATTTTAATTACATTAAGAGGTTACCATGTAGTTAGGATCTGGAATATCCCCCCCAAAGCCTTGGCTTAAAAGTTTGGTGCTCATTTTGGCACTAACAGGTACAAATGGAACCTTGAAGGGGTGGAAGCTAACATCAAGAGTCAGGTCACTGGAGAACACTCCATGACTGGGACTGTGATCCCTGATCGCTCTCTTTTCTTCCCCAGGTGAGCAGGCATGTTCCACCACACACTCCCGCCACAATACAATGGGCTATTATATGCCCATATCAGCTACGTCAATCAGTGGTGAACAGAGGCCTCCGAAGCCATGAGTCATGATAAACTGTTCATTCTTCTAAGTTGATTTATTTCAGACGTTGCTTACAGTAACAGAAAGATGAGCAAAGCAAAGATACATAAGACTCTACAGAAATGACACACTGGGAGAGGAGGCGCTGAAGGAGATAAAAGCAGAAAGAAGAAATGCAAAACAGGTTCGAAAGCCTTTGATCCGGTGAAGAGGGTGATGACTCAGAGAGTGAAGTAATGAACTTGCAAGTCTGATCACGTAGGTTCAGTCTCCAGCCTTCAAGGTAAAGCCAGGCATGGTGCCCTGAAATTGCAACCCTAGTGCTGAGGGGGTAGAGAAAAGGAGATGCCTCAGCACAGTCCAGCCTAGTTGGACAGCCCTGGGTTCCAGGGACACTCTGCCTCAAAAAGCAAGGAGGATGGCTCCTGAGGAACACCAGCAGAGGTTGACCTCAGAACTGCACACAGACACACCACAGATACACACAGAAACATACACATAGAGAGAAACACACACATACACAGACATGCCCCAGACACACACACACACACACACACACACACACACACACACACACACACATACATACATACACGAAGATATTCTAATTAGAAAATAAATTCCAAGTTCATACCCCCAGAAAGAAAACTGTATGGATAAACAAGAGCTCGTGATTGTGATTTATCTTTACCCCTGAGGTGCATTTCCTGTGAGGGAAACAAGGTTTAAACTTTAGAGTCCCCCACACTAGCACCTTCCTCCTGCAGAGCAGTGAAGTAGGGATAGGGAGGGTCCCAGTAGTGTTTCCACACATATTTTCAAAGCCAATAGGTTTTTATTTTTATTTTGTTTTTTTAATTTTTCAAGACAAGGTTTCTCTGTGTAGCCCCGGCTGTCCTGGAACTCCCGCTGTAGACCAGGCTGGCCTCGAACTCAGAGCTTCCTGCCTCTGCCTCCCGAGTGCTGAGATTAAAGGCGTGTGCCACTACCACCTGGCCTAATTTCTTAAGACACCATCTCAGTAACTATTAGACACATATTAGTTACTAATACTGCTTTAACAAAATACCTGGCAGGAACATCTGAAAGAAGGCACTGTGACATGGAGTATTACTGCCCACCTAGCAGGGAAGAACATCCATGGTGGTAGGAGTGGGAGGCCCATGTGTTAGATCAGGAAACAGAGTATGTCCTGGAACCTAAAAGCAGGCTACAACCTTCCAAGGCCTGCACCTGGGGACCCTTGGTCCTGCCACAGTCCCAAAACCTCCCCGAATGGCACCGTCATCTGGGAATCAGCCTGTATGGGACATCTCACGCCCCGGATCATAGAGCACTATCTCTTTCCACATCAACTTTTCTATTGTGCCAAGTGACATTAAGATGTCCGGGGACCTTTCCAGTGCTTGATAAAAGGGGACATTGAGTTGGGGATGCATTGATGTGGGATGGGGGGTGTAGAGATGTGTTTTCCAGTCCCTTCCATGTACAATTACAATGCTGCTCACCTCCCTGGAGGAGTGGAGTGGGAAGGAACAGCCCTTCTTCCCACTGTGCTGACTCGTCCAGCAACAAGATGGAAGGACAAGCGTCTGGGCTCGCATCCTGACCTGATAAGGTTTGCGAGGTGTCAGCTTCCTATCATCAATCTATAAAACTGCAAGAAGACTCAGGGCTAGTCAGCCAACAGTCAAAACAGGGCTCTCTCTTGTCAGAGACGGAACCATATGCATAATTTGAAACCCACTATGTGTTCCCTTTCTTCTTATTCTCTATAACCAGGAAAGTTTAAACACACCATTTTATCTGTAACTTAGAAAAACGCCTTTCTACAAAGTAAGAGAAAAGAGTCTAGAATTCTGATTTGGATTATAAAAAGAGTACTTTTTTTTGTCTCCTTAAATTGATCAAGTAATAGGGAGCTCGGGTCAAAAACATAATGGAACATATGATGAAGGGGATAAACATGATAACTGAAATAGAAATTACTCTGGCATCAGAAAAAGAAAAGTACCAAAAATTTTTAAATCACACACATAATAATAATCATTTGAAGAGGTGGCAAATGTTGGCTGGTAATGAACACACTCTTGGTTTGTGTGATCATCGAATTAATGAACAGAGAGAACTCAGCTAAATACATGGGAGCGGAGGAGGGGGACTAATCTTCCTGACCTGACAGCAAAAAGCTCCGACGCTAATGAAGATAACACAAAATGTACAACGTACAAGGGCCTCAAGAGTGGGTGCTGTCAACTGGGAGGCCAAGACTCTTCACTAGCTGGGGACACTTGAAATGCCTCTAAATCTCAGGGCCTAGATAAAGGGAAACTGGCTCACGTTCCCTAATTTGAACCCTAACAAATCTTAACAATGTAAATGGAATTTGCAGCAAAGGATTTGGACACTAAAAGAAGTTTCCATGGCCTGGGGACATTGGTTAGCCAGTTGAGCATTTGATTGATTTGGCCTGGGGACACGGTTAGTCAACTGAGGGCTTGATTGATTTGGCCTGGGGATGTGGCTCAGTCAATCCAGCGCTTGCCTAGCATGCTCCGTTCCATCCCCAGGACCACACAAACTGAGCATAGGGCTGCATTCCCTGCAATACCAGGTGCTTGGGAGGTGGAGGCAGAAGGAGCTAGAAGTTCAAGGCCATCCTCAGCTAGGTGGTGAGTTGGAGGTCAACCCAGGCCAAGCCCTGGCTCAAAAACAGACCAAACTGGAAGAGCAGATGTATAAAATAAACTTCACTATAGATTTTTTTATTTTTTTAAAAAATGCCAACCATGCTAGGGAAGAAAAACAAAATCAAAAACAAAACCAACATTGTCAAGACTACACAACGAGGCCAGTAGAATGGCTCAGTGGGCAAGGGCATTTGCCACCAAGCTTGACTTCAAGCAGAACCCGCATGATGGAGAGGACCGATGTCCTCAAGCTACCCTCTGAGCGGTGGTGCATGTGTGTTGCAGCAAGTATATATGTGTACAAATACATCCATGTATACCGCCACGTACCAAACAAACAAAGGCAAGATATTAAGATAAATGAAGACTACAGAACTAAATGTTAAGGAAAAACTCTCAATAAAAGACGAGTTTTAAAGTCTCAAGGGCTGTGAGGTCGGCTCCATGGGTAAAGGACTGTAAAAAAGAGGAGCTTGAAACCGACCGCCAGAATAGCTCCCAGGTGCTGGCTGTTTCAGTGAAAGATGCTGAACCCAAAACCAAAGAACAATAGAGAAAAACATTCAGTGTAGATCTCCAGTCTATAAACGCATGAGAGAGCACACTCGTACGCACGTACATAAATGTTTTCTCTTTAAATCACTAAAAATGATATGCCATTGTCTTGGATTCTGAGGCTTTTTTTGGTGCATTTTCTAATTCTTAAGTTTGTTTTAGATGATAATCCATCATATTTATGAGCTACAATGTAATGTTCTGATTCTCAAGTCGGAATAAAGAGCACACGTACCCCACACCCCGGCCATTTCTTTATGGTGAGCACGAAATCCTCTTCTAGCTGCTTCGGGGCGTGCAATGCACTATTGAGCATTCGATCTAGTGTGCAGGAAAGCCCAAGCCAGATGACCCGGTCTGGGGAGACTGAGGACGCTGACTGGCCTCCCCCACCCTCCACACTGTCTCTGTGAACCACCACACCCACTCCATCTCCAGGAGAAGACTGAGGACGCTGACTGGCCTCCCCCACCCTCCACACTGTCTCTGTGAACCACCACACCCACTCCATCTCCAGGAGAAGACTGAGGACGCTGACTGGCCTCCCCCACCCTCCACACTGTCTCTGTGAACCACCACACCCGCTCCATCTCCAGGAGATTCTGAGGACGCTGACTGGCCTCCCCCCACCCTCCACACTGTCTCTGTGAACCACCACACCCGCTCCATCTCCAGGAGATTCACTGTATTCAAACTTCCTTGTATGAATAAAGTCACTATTAGTATTTTTTCTTTCTGGACCTGGTTTATTTCACTTGACACAATAACATCATCCAAGTTCATCCATGTCGTCATAGATGACAGCATTTTAACCCTTTTGTGGCTGTCCATTGGTGACATTTAGGCTGATCCCATGTCCTGACTGTCATGAAGAGGTTGCTATAAACTGTAATTTTCTTTTTATTTTTTGGAGATCCACCACCCAGCTCCCAAGCAAATACACTGAGACTTACTCTTACTTATGAATGTCCAGCCTTAGCTTGGTTTGTTTCTAACCTGCTTTCCTAACTTAAATTATCCTGCTTCTCTTTAACTATGTTTTGCCTCTGGGATTTTTACCTTTTATATTCTATGTCTTTCTTTCCCTCTTACTCCATAGCTGACTGTGAAGCTGGATGGCTGGACCCTAGCATCCTCCTCTCCTTCTTTTCTCGCGCCTTCTCTTTTTCTCAAGCCTAGATTTCTCCTATTTATTCTCTCTGCCTGGCAGCCCCGCCTATCCCTCTCCTGCCTAGCTATTGGCCATTAAGCTCTTTATTTAAATCAGTCAGGTGTTTTAGGCAGGCAAAGTAACAGAGCTTCACAGAGTTAAACAAATGCACCATAAAAGAATGCAACACATCTTTGCATCATTAAACAAATCTTCCACAGCATAAGTGAATGTAACACATCTTAAACTAATATTCCACAACATTTTCTTTTACTATTTTCAATCTCAAACTTTATGTCTATGCTCAATCTTGAACTTAACATTTTTGTTTCATGTGTATGCAACTATGAGTAAATGCCAAATGGGTGTATACCCAAAGAGGCCAGAAGAGGATGTTGGATGCCCCAGAACTGTAGTTACAGGTAATTCTGAGCTATCTGACATGGATACTGGGAACCGAACTTGGATCCTCTGGAAGAGTAGCAAGTGCTCTTAACTACTGCGCTATCCTCCAGCCCTATATTTTCTCTACAGAGCTTGAAAAGCTTTAAGCCTCACACACTCTAGATCAGCAATTCTTAACCAGTGCGTTGTGACTCCTTTGGGGGGACGGAATAACCCTTTCACAGGGGTCGCATATCAGGTATCCTGCATATCAGATATTTACATTTTGCTTCATAACAGTAACAAGATTACAGTTATGAAGTAGCAACAAAATAACTTTATGGTAGGGGGTCACCACAAGATTAAGAACTGTGTTAAAGGGTTGCAGCATTAGGAAGGTTGAGAACACTGTCTTATATCATCTCCTGTCCCAGAGCCTCGCACCCTATTTCTGGTATAGTCAGGGGGCCGCTGTCAGGCCTGAATGATGATGCAAGATTTGCATGCATCTTTTCAGAACCCTGATGGAACAAACTTGGAGAACAAACTGCAATTTCCCCATGAAGAAGAAAGTGGCCTTCTATCTCATTGGAGAGTTCCTTCCACAAAAGACTACATCATGCAGGAATGGTAGCTGGGAAAATAGTGTGCTTGACACTCAAGTGTGGGGCACTGAGCTCAGATCCCCAGACCCAAGTAAAGCCTGCACTCATCTCTAATCCCAGCACACATCTGTAACACCATCCTACAAAGGGAAGGAAGGTGAAGAGGAAAATCCCTGCCCCTGGGACAGCTGACCCTATGCATGCAGCAGGCAACAAGAGATCCTGTCTCATAGAATATAGAAGACAAGGACCAACAAACACCTCAAGTTGCCCTCTGATGTCCACATGTGTGCCATGGCTTTGATTGAAAGACAACCACAATTCTTGCCTTTGCCTAGAAACAGAGGATGGGTGGTCCCCACCCTCCCTGTGAGGCTAAGTACCCTCAGAACATCTTGTCTGCAGGCCTACCCAAAAGCCATCTTGTTTGAGTTATGTCTTCCCTCTTAATTGTATAATTTTTCTTTATTAAAAAATTACTAAGCAAAAAGAGAGAGGAGTTGAGTCATCGAGATTCATTTTTCTAAGTGCCTTTTGTTGGTGAAAATACAGTTTTTCCAGTCTTGTCTCCCATACTGCCGAAAGCATTATTAAGTCTGCCATTCTTTGGGGCTTGTGAACTGGCCGTGACTATGTTATTCTGCCTACTTTTTGTCTCTGGGACATTATTGTAGGAATGGCAAGCTTGTTCGGAATTTGTCTATGACTTTAAGGTCATTGGGACACTGTTGGAAGAACCTGACCTCTATACCAACCAGTTATCATTTGGTCTGCTTAGAAACACTTTAATCCCAATCCTTATCCTCAGAATAGTGAAAGCCTCCACTGTAAAACAGTGAAAACTTAAGAGTCCCATGCTGATCTGCTTCTGGAAGAGTTGCTTCATTTCTCCGGCACAGAAAGAGTCTTTAGATCCACTGCCGCAAAGGACTCTGAGAGGTCGTCTGTACCAACTGCCAGAGAGGGCTGCGCTTCAAATAATGAAAACGGATGGTCGTTACTGCAGCTCTTGAAATTGTTATGGGACAGATGTTTCTCCCCAAGAGAGCTGTGTGTTGTCTTCAAGAGCACCTTTGCTGAATGAAGATCTATAAAGCCAGCGAACTGATCAATACTCCTTTAACTTCGAGAACACGGAAACGATGTCTGGACCCAGGCAAAGGTTAAAATAATGAGTATGGCTCTCAACAGCAAGGCTCCACCCCATGAGGAAGCCTCCCATGTGTCAGAGATCACCTTAGTGTGAACAGAAAAGGAATTCTTCCTCTAGTCTCTTTCGCTAATATCTTTGTCAATTATGCGGCCAGTGGAACACTAGGCCACACACCTAGCGATGCTGGGCAGCGCCCAAATCCCCCCAAATTATCCTTTATTTGTCAGATGCATAATGAAGTTTTGTATTCTTTTTTTTCCATTTCTAAATTTTGCTTTGGAAGTACAGAATAATAGATACTGTATAGACAATAGACCTAATAGTTGGCCAAGGACTCACAGGAGTAGGGCCAGTGAAGAAATAGAGAGAGAAATAGAAGTAAAGCCACCTCCCTCCAGGATTCTGGAACTCCCGCAGGGCTGATCTTGGTGGTTCTGTGCCTGTGCCCTCTTTTTCATTCAAAATTCCCCTAATCTCAGGTGGCTGTAAAGAGGACACAAGATCTCCTTCCTCTTAATTTCTTTCTAAGTTTCTATTACATTTTATTCATGTGAGGTGTGTATGTGTCCACACAATTACCATGGCTCTCATGTGGAGGTCGGAGGTCATATTGCTGAGTCAGCACCCCCCTTCTGTCAGTGGTCCTGGGACCCAAACTCAAATCCTCAGGCTTGGCAGTAAGTACCTTTACCCACTAAATCAACCCTTCCTTATTTTCTTATGTCCAATTCCATCTAGGGAGCTAGAACTTCAAGGGCACAAATACCAAGAGAATTCATGCTGACATTACTAAACTCAATAAAATTATTAGGCTACATGCCACACAAGTCCAGCCATACTTCTCCAAAGCTAATTAAATATTTTCCTTGGAACATCCCTTACCAGGGAAGACTGGGCTCACCCAAACTGCTAATGGTCACTAGATCTCCCAAAGCAACCCCCCAACAAACCCAATGCAGGAATTCCCAGAGCTTAAGTGCAAATCAGCTACCCACAACCCCATTTTAGATAAGATTCCAGCTTATAGTCCAAGCTGTCTTCAAACCCTCCATCCTCCTACCTCAGCTCTCCAAGTGCTGGGATTGCACGTATGGCCCGTCATGGCCAGCTCCAAACCAAATTCTCATGAGGAGTGGACACCAATGTCTTTAAAGAGATGACTTCATGTAAACCCCAAGGAGGCTCAGGAAGCAAGGGGAGTGAGGGAAAGGATATGATGAAGAAATGGGCAACATGAAAAATACTGAAGATCAAGACAAACGGATCTCAAAGCTTTTTAGCACTAATCACCAAGTTGGTGCTGAACTTGATGCAGACTTTGAAGACAGTGTCTTTGGCCTTCATAGCTTTAATATAATAGAGCCATCATTTTTAGGTTCCAAAGAAATACATGCAATAGGGATGCACATGTGTACATGTGTGTGCATGTGCATGTGCGGTGTGAAGAGTCAAAGGCTGAGGTAGTGTAACAAATTGGCTCATGTGACTGTGAGAAATGACAGGACCAAAATCCACAGCATTGGCCAATGGGTTAGAGACCCAAGAAAATGACATTTCTGCTGAGTCAGAAGGTAAGAAGGCAGAAGCCCCTCTTTTCAACTCAGCCCTCCTTCTAATAAAGCCTTCAAATAAAAAAAAATAAAGAAAATTCCCACATAGAAACATCTAGAATAACATTTAGCAAGTCTCCAAATACCACTGTTTCACTGAGTAGATTCAGAAAAACTAACCACTATTACAATGACATCCATCAATATAGCCAATCAGTGATGTGGTGTAGTGTGGTGTGGTGTGGCATGGTGTGGCATGGTGTAGTGTGGCGTGGTGTGGTGTGGTGTAGTGTGGTGTAGTGTGGCGTGGTGTGGCATGGTGTAGTGTGGCATGGTGTGGTGTGGTGTGGTGTAGTGTGGTGTGGCATGGTGTAGTGTGGCGTGGTGTGGTGTGGTGTGGTGTAGTGTGGTGTGGTGTGGTGTGACATGGTGTGGTGTGATGTAGTGTGGTGTAGTATGGTATGGTGTAGTGTACTATGTTGTGGCGTGGTGTAGTATGGTGTGGCATGATGTAGTATGGCGTGGTGTAGTGTGGTGTGGTGTTTGTTTGCAGTGCTGTGAATCAAAGCCAGGCTCTCACACCTCTGAGGTCAGCGCTCTGCCCTCAGCCTCAACTGTTGTAAGGAGGAGGGTGGCCCTTTGTTCTGTCCCGGCCACCCGGCTAGCTTACACCTGAAATAATCACACAGAAATTGTATTAATTAAATCACTGCTTGGCCATTAGCTCTAGCCTCCTATTGGCTAACTCTCACATATTGATTTAACCCATTTCTATTAATCTGTGTTCACCACGAGGTCGTGGCTTACCAGGAAAGGTTTAGCATGTCTGACCTGGCGCCTCCATGGCAGCTCTCCGACTCTGCTTTCTTTCTCCCAGAATTCAGTTCTGTCTTCTCCACCTACCTAAGTTCTGCCCTATCAGACCAATCAGTTTCTTTATGAATTAACCAATGAAAGCAACACACAAACAGAAGGACCTCCTACACCACTTGCATATAAGGCTCTCTACCAAATGTCACTGACACACAGAGGTCCTTTCACTCCTGCACAGAATGATGGCCGTCACACCAGTTTGGCTTTTACTGTCAATGACTTTCATGTATTTTATTTGCTTATTTGTGTTTTGAAGGCAGGGTCTTGCTGTATAGCTCTGGGTAGCCTGAAACTCGATATGTAGATCAGGCTGCCCTTAAACTCAGAGCTCTGCCTGCCTCTGCCTCCTGAGTGTTGGGATGAAAGGCGTGCCTGGCAACTTTCATACATTTCTTAAAATCATGTTCTGTTGCTGCTCGTACAGAATGTCCACCAAAAAACTAATGAGACAATTACTTAAGGAGCTCACTCACTATGCTACTCTTCGAAAGTTGTGAATCAGAATAATTCCTTTGAGTATATCTTAAATCATACACAATGATGCTCTAGTTGTAATATAGGGCCTCGTCATAGAAATAAATTTTTTTTGCTAGGATTACACAAACCAAGGTCTAATTTTTAAGGTCCTGTCTTTGTAGTAGTTTTGTAAGTAGTGCCTTGGGGCAATTAGACTATTTTAATGACCAACGAAGATTTGTACAAAACAATACGGATCAAAAGGGCAGGAAATAGAATAGGTGGTCATGGTTGTTGTGGTGGTGGTGGTGGTCGTGGTGGTGGAGGTGGTGAAGTGGGACTGCCATTAAGTAGGACTGGCTGGCTACAACTCACTATATAAACCAGGCTGGTCTCTAACCCAGAGACCTTCCTGCCCCTGCCACTGTCTCTGCCTCCTGGGTGCTGGGATTAAAGGTGAGCACCATCATGCCTGGGTAGATTATTTTTAAAGAGAGACAGTAACTCGGATGTTCTGCTAAGCTACAGACTGTTGTCTTTATCATCACTTTATTCTCGGGAATGGAGACAACTGCCCTGGATCCTGATGTGACTGAGTCGGTTATACTCACGGGACAGAACGGTGAAACATGGACTGAAAATTAGACATGTCTGACAGTTTTAACTAAAACTAATGGTTTTAATTTAAAAAAAAAGAAGAAAGGCTCTCCCCATTGCAAAACTTGACACTCAGTGATGGACAATATCAGTTGGACATATAAACAAATCCAACAAAAATTAAACCTGTGTGTGTGTCCTTCATTCTGTACTCACACAGTATGTTAAAAAAAATCATTGTAATAGCATTTCATCTGATAGTCCATTTGTAAGAGAGGTTTTTTTGGATTTGAAGGGGGTTATACATTATGCCACACTCTATCTCAAAACAGAGCATGGTGTGTCAACAGGCCATGTCTAGGGCTTCACACACACCTGTCAACAGGCAGATGGAAGATAGATAGATAGATAGATAGATAGATAGATAGATAGATAGATAGATAGATAGATAAAACTTTCATTCTTACCCAGGGTAGGGTTGCAGGAGCCCCACCTTCAGATCCACCTGGCTATGAAGGGCATTCCCCTCCCCTACCAAACATAGCCCAGTCCTACCGTCTACTAAAGTCCTATGTGTTCACTATTCTGTCACCCACTACCTATGTGACACTGGATATAGTCTTTCTGCCTCTCTTCTTCTCCCTCTCCTCCCATTCCCCCCAGCATTCTTCCTCATATGTACAATAAGGAAATCATACAGTTGTCACAAAGATCAAAGAAGCTTGAGCCCATAGAGGATCTATACACCCATAGAGGATCTATACACCCATAGAGGATTTTTACACCCATAAACACTATGTGAGCGAGAGCCACTGCAATTCTCATTGCCCACTCTAGGACCTGCCTGATGCTTGGTACCATCAAGGTAACTTGCATCCTAAGTCACTTCTCCAAAATCCTACTCTGCCTCTGCCTGACTCTAGGGACCTTATGAAACTCCATAGTCAAGAAAAGGTATTCAGTAGTCTTTAGAATTCACCAGGAAGAGCACAGATGGCAAGTGGCCTCGTGTGACTTTTCCCATTCTCAGTATATGTTATGGTGTAGCTGGGAACATGTCCTGGAAAGATAAACTCCAAGAACCTTCTCAAATCCCTGTCTGCTTACTGGTCTTCAGGACGTAAGCAACGTTGTATCATCATACACTCCACCATGATGTTCTGCCTTATTGGGGACTTGAAACAAGGGAACCAGCCGATCACACGATGAAACCAAAGTAAATCTTTCTTCCTTTTAAAGTGTTTCTTCAAGCCACACAGTGGTGGCACACGCCGCTAATCCCAGCTCTCAAGAGGCAGAGGCACATGGATCTCTGTGAGTTTGAGGCCAGCCTGGTCTACAAAGCAAGTTCCACAACAGCCAGGGCTACACAGAGAAACCCTGTCTCACAAAAGCAAAACTAAGAAACCAATAAACAAAGTATTTCTTCTGGTATTGTCAGTTACAAACAAAACAAAAAAAGTAAGAAAAACTGGTCTCAGCTCACATGATTTGGATGGATTCCAACCTTAACAAGTAAATGAGCTAAAACTTCTGGCTAATCATCTGGGGAGGAAATTAAATTAGGTCTCTCATCTTTTTTGTTCCTCTGAAAATGTCAAAAATGTGATCTGCATATAGAAAAGGTCTTCTTAGGACAGAAATCTCATTCCTGTACCCTCCACAGCTCCCCAGTGTCCGATGACAGTGGAAAATCCAAACTATCATACAACCTAAAACTCACTGGTATCTAATAGTGGGTTTTAGGGACTGGAGAGATCACCTGGTATTAAGAAAGTACATTGCTCTTGCAGAGAACCAGAGTTTGATTCCCAGCACCCGAGTCTGAAGGCTCATTACCAGCTATAGCTCTAGCTCCAGGGGGATCCAACGCCCTCTGCTGGCCTCCACAGGCACCTGC
The DNA here is from genome assembly GCA_004026605.1 of Ondatra zibethicus. Taxonomy (NCBI): domain Eukaryota; kingdom Metazoa; phylum Chordata; class Mammalia; order Rodentia; family Cricetidae; genus Ondatra; species Ondatra zibethicus. Next base: position 56,017 of record PVIU01007740.1, read on the forward strand.
ACATACTCCAGTCCACACATCTGGAATGGAGAGAGGCACACCGATGTCTCATGGGTGGGCCAGCTAGACTGACCCCCCCTCTTATTTCTCTACACAGAAAAGCCTTGTTAATTCCTAGACAATGACCCTCAAGGCACTTTCTCTTGGGACTCCATTTTGTTATATTGGAGTTGTGTTTGTCTCTTTTCTTTTTCTTTCTTTCTTCCTTTCTTTCATTTTTTGTTTGTTTGTTTTGAGGTTTTGGTTTTCTCTGTGTAACCCTCCCTGGCTGTCCTGGAACTCACTCTGCAGGTCAGACTAGTCTCGAACTCACAGAGATCCATCTGCCTCTGCCTCCTGAGTGCTCTTGACTGCCTCCTTTCTCTTTAATATATTTCTACAATAAACTCATGCTCAAAGGTTTCCGTGAAAGCCTTTAAGTTCACAAGAGAAAGGATTCAGACAGAAGAGGTGAGAAAACTCCCACGGCTCTCAAGGACTCCCCACCCCCCAACCCCCATGTCAATAACTCCCAAGTTAAGCTCACCGGAGCTGAGAAAGTTTCCGGGACATGCAAGAACCCCGAGAATGTACACCACTAGTATGGTTTAAATACGATTGGTCCAACCCCAGTTCCTACCCCACAACTCATGCAATTTAATCCCAAAGTCTTATGAAAATGGAGTAGAGAAAGTAGGAATAATCCAGTCGTGCTATATAGGGGTGACTGGACAACAGGGAAGTCAGCGTGACGCCCCCCGAGTTGAATTCAGGTAGTTTTATAAGTAGAGAGAGGGGTCACACAGAGATGTGCCTCTGATGACATCATGATGTTGAAGATCCTTCACTAGTCCACCTCCAAACCTAGGGGACAGATAAACTTCCTTTCTTTGCAAAGTAGCCTGCCTCAGGTACTTCATCACGGTGATGAAAAGTCGGGAAACTCTGAACTTAGGTGCAAGTGTGCCAGCATTCCCTTATCCCTTGTCATAAATGGTCCATGTGTACAAACGTAAGATGCTTATCAGGAAGATGCTGGAGAGATGGCTCAGCAGTGAAAAGCACTCGCTGCTTCTGTGGAGGACCTGAGTTTGGTTCCCAGAGCCCATGTTGGGTTCCCAACATGTGCAACTCAGCTATTGGGGATCTGGTGCCCCCTTCTGGCTCCACAGGCACCTGCACCCACACATACAGACACACATACACATAAACCTTTAAAAGATGCTAGCAGGGAAGGACTGAGCAAGGTAGGAGAGGGGCATTATGGGAAGGCTCTGTGAGTTTTCTAAATGGCTCTAAAAAATAAAACCTGTTAGGAGGAGGCAGGGATACAGCTGCATGGTTTTAAACTGAGATTTGAGAGGTCATTTCCTCAACTTTGGATGCACTGGAACACAGTCCTGTCTGGGTTTTTTTTATGGCTAACTGCCACTTGCTCCATCGCGACTGTTTCTAGAGTCTAGGGAACAGATGATAAAGATGGCTAATTTGAAGGCTGATATGTATTCCCATCCAGGAGGAAGAAGTATGATCCGGTGTCTCCTGGGCTGGGGTTGGAGTAGGGCAGGATGAGAAAGTAGACCACTAGGGTACCAACAAGAACATGGCAACTCCTAGAGGAATCAAAAGTCAGCTCCTTCTAGGAGCCTGGACCTAATCTTTCTGGAGAAAGAAATGAGTTGTTTGAAATTCCCACTGGCTGAATCTACAGAAACTTTCAATGTAAGTAACAGGAAACCTAAACTGTGTCTTTGCTGGGCTGTGGAGACATCGGGAGGCAGAAGCTTGGCAGAGTTTTCCTCCTTGGCCAGTGTTGCCTTTTATCACAGTGCACAGGCCATGGCAGGGATGGAGACTGATCAGGTGACCCAGTGAGAGGCTGTTAAGAAGGTTTTCTTCCTTTTGTTCTCGTCCATACTGAATGAACATGTATATTGAGAGAGCGAAACAGAAAGAAAGAGAGAGAGAGAGAGAGGGAGAGAGAGAGAGAGAGAGAGAGAGAGAGAGAGAGAGAGAGAGCATGTGTGGAGGTCAGAGGACAACTTTCAGGTTCTCCTCTGGCACCATGGAATCTGGAGATCAAGCTTAGGTCGTCTGGCTTAGCAGCAAGCACCCATACCAGCTGAGCCACCTTGCAGAACTCTCTTTAACACCACCAATGCTTCATCACCAGTGCACGGGGGACAAACGGTGGCAGCAGTGCCAGGGCACTGCGTGTTTAATGCTATTCCTGTCTCTACAAAATCTTCAGTAATTGGTTTACGCCTCTCCAAATTCAACAATAATGTGCACATAAGTTAACTTATTTAATGTGTGCTTTTTCTCTCATATCTAATTCAGAATAGAAATCAGGCAAGTGCTCTGTTTTGAAAATATATAAGATGTGAACTTGCTGGGGGCGGGGGTCCACTCCAAAAGCACCATTCTACCAACCATGGTTTTTTTTTTAACTTAATAACTTAAGTGAACTGTTAGTGAAATTACAACCTGCTTGTGACACAATAAATTCTCCACAAAATTCATGTTATAAATTATTCAATTCCTTGACTACAGTCAAGGAGAAAAATGTCACCAGGAGCAAGTGATTAGCATGTGAAAGGAAGAAGCCACCTCCTTTACGGAGCCATCTCTGTCAACACTTCCTATTGGAGCTGGGCAAGGATTACCATCGAGAACACACACTTAAGGCCTTGCAAGCATTTGATTTACATTGCACTCATTTGTTCTTTCTTCAACTGTCTCTTTCTCACACAAACCCTACCCGATACATGCTTGCTCAATCATGTGAGCATTGAAACAAAAGAATTTTAAGTCCTCTAAAAGTGATGATTCAGAGCAAGGAGGCGCTAACTTTTCCTTCCTCGGGAAATGGTGCCACCAGGTAAACACAGCAGAAATTGACCTCTAAGTGTTCCATAGGGGGCATGATAGGCTTGGGGCGGGGTGGTTGGTCCTATTGGTCAATTGCGGCAGAAGAGTCTGAAGCAGAGCTGAGATGTCTCAGTCACTGAAGTGCGCCCCACACAAGCATGAGGACCTAATGGACTGAGCAAGCACCCATGGGAAAGAGGGGTGTGGCAGCCTACATCTGCGGTCCCAGTGCGAGGAGAGAGGTGAGTGGATCCCTGATGCTCGTGGGCTATGAGCTCCAGGTTCAGAAAGAGAGACCCCGGCTCAAAAAGTTAAGGTGGAGAGATAAAGACATCTGATGCTGACCTCTACCCGCCACATGAACACACACATGAGCCACGAGCAAAGGCAGACACGTGTCCGCACACACACATGCACACCAAATTAAATGTTCGATGCCAATTATATGGCGAAGGCACTCACTCACACCAAACCACCATTGCCAACATTTTCTAGGGACTACAGAATGGGAAGGCCAACGAACGTCCCATCAACTCAAGATAAATGCTAAAAGATGAGGAAAAGAATTCCAGCTCAAACTGCTTTTACCTAGAATTTTTTCTTTGACAAACCAAGGGGTTAGCTCCCTTCATCTGTTTCCTTGATCAAAACAAGAGTGTGCCCAACATCTATGCACTCCCATCCTCTTTGCTTGGCACATACCTTACCATCTCTGTTTTCTGGGTAGTGTAAGGTTTAATGCCCCGCCACACACAAAGGTGTCCATGACTTACTGCCCAGAAATATACAATTAAGCCACGCAACCTGGCACAGGAAGGCTAAGGAACAGAAGGCCTTAAGGCTGCCAATCCCCTGACTTCAAATGGAAAATATTCGAGATTACCCAGGTAGGTTTATTGCAACCCCAAGCGTTCTTCAGTGTGAAAGAGAGGCACAGTAGGGCAGGTATATCTTTGTGAGTTTGAGGCCAGCCTGATCTACATAGGGAGTTCTAGGCCAGGCCAGCTGGGACCACATATTGAGACACTGTCTCAAAAACAAAAGAATACATTTGGGTCATGTTTTAGCTCTCAGGCCTGAGGTAATGTATCAATCAAGGCAACAACAGAGAATTGATGGGGAACATTGAGACGCTATATTCTGAAAGGTATATGGTACTGGAAGAGAGAAAGAACTCGGCAGACAGGGTCTGCTAACGAAGTATTTCCCAAGAGGAATAGCCCTGTGCTATGGATTAATCAGAACCATATGGAGAAGAGTGGTGTGGCCCCCGTACAAGGACAGGAGGCAAATTCATGAGGCTTTCCATGATTTTCCTAAAGCTTTTAAAAGGGTGGGAAACAATATAAAATATAAAGCAGAGAAGGAAGTGGGGGAGGTCTAAAAGAAAAATTTTTTAAAACTTTTGAAATCATACAGGAAGAAATAATGTGGACATTTTTTCATAACTGTGCTTTAATTGTTATTGTCCTTTTTCCACTGCTCAGAAAGGTTCTGTGGTGCTTGTGTACAGATATTCCACCAGCAGTGCATGTGTGCAGATATACCACCAACAATGCATGTGACCTTGACCCAAATCCTCCCTTTTGGGTTTGGCAATGGTGGTATGGCGGCCTAAGGTATAAAGTGATCCAGAGCTCTAGAGATCTGCTGGTTTCCCTGGGTCAGTCTCCTGTGCACAGATCTGCACATCCTGAAACATGTTTTTATTGCTGTTCTCTCTCATCAAGTGAACTCCAAGTTATGGACTAGGAAGAGCGTAGAGGAAAGTATTTTTCATCCCCTAAAGTTTAATACACAAGACGACAGCTAATATTGCTGGATAAACATTGACTCCGACCTGTCCTGTCCTCATCCCCCCTCCAAAATCAAATAAGTGAAATACGAATGGATTGTTGACACTAATTGATGACACTGTGCTGGGCTTTATAAAGCGAAGGACCACAAAGTCATTTCAAGATAGAAATGAAGCAGCCGTCACTAAAGAGGCAGCAGCTATTCCTTTACAGGAAGGGACCTGGGAATGGCTACCAGGCACACTGTGTTGGGCCCACTAGCTGGTGTTTCACCCACTGGATTATTTTTCTCATTGCCGTGACAAAATAACTGGGAAAGGTAACTCAAAAGGAAAGAGTTACGTGGGCTCTTGGAGAGAGCCTATGACCTAGGAAGTATGAGGTCACATCGCACATGCAGTCAAGATGCAGAGAGGTGAATACTGGTGTTCAGCTCATTTTCTGCCCCTCCTCCACCCCCAACATGGTCTATAGGATGGTGCCACTCATATTTAGGATAGGTCTTTCTACCTCAGTTAAACATGTCGGTAACCACCTTTCCCGGCACACCTCAGCGGTGTGTCCCCTAGCTGAGTCCAAATCTGGTCAAGTTGACAGGGAAGATGAACCCTCCCCCAACTGTAGCATCTCCAATGCCCCCTACACATTTTAATAGAAGTCACTGGATGTTACACAATGGACTCCAGCCTGCATGCCTAGTGAAAGAATTAGAAACTACATTTTTCTATATGACTCCACAATTGTGTATGCTAGTCAGTTTCCAGAACTGTGACAAAGCACCTGAGACTGTTAACTTATATGGACAAAGGTGCTTTGGGGCTCACAGCTCCAGGTTTCCATTCAAGGTAACCTGGCCCTGTTGTTTTGGGCCTATGGCAGCTCCATACACCATGGTGTGAACACACTGAAGAGTTCGTTCAACTTGATGTTTAGGGGACATTCAAGAACCAATCTTCTGCTATGCATTTAATTTGCCCCTTCCATATTTACTGTTCCATGAAAGCCACAAAGCTTCTAAACAAATTATTTTTTTCTTGTATTTCTTCTCATATCAAGGGGCAAATATGATGAAGACGATCCAAATACCCTCCTTCCTCTAATCCTCCCTCTAACACGTTATGATCCCAACTTCTGCTTTATTGGCAAGACTTCCCTCCCACTTTCCTTTGGCCCTCTTCTCCAGGAAGTTGCTACGCCCACCATCACCATCTGCAGGACAGATGAACCACAACCTGCACCACTGAACCACAGCCCCCTGCTGGTGATAAGCGGAAGTGCAAGATGGCACTTCCATTCTTCCTTCATAACAAATGAAAATCCAGCAACCAATCTGTGAGAGTCCGCCTCAAAACCATTTTGTGTTGAGACTATTTCAAGGACCCAGAATTCACTGATCAACTTTAAGTATATCACTAGCAGGCTCATTTTTAAAATGTACCTCCCTGCCCTGTTGAACTTTCCTTTCTCAGCGAGCACAAATTGGCTTCTATCTAATATGCACAAAGTATGGGCAGGGGCTGTAACTCGGCTGGTAGAGCGCTCACCTCACATCCACAAAGCTGGGGGTTGCATGTCCCAACCTCAAAAGCCAGGCATGAAAGTGCATGCCTGTAATCCTAACACTAAGACAGTCAGAACAAAAGGATCCGAAGTTTAAGGTCGTATTCAGCTACACAGCAATTTCAAGGCCAGTCAGGGCTATAGGAGATCCTGACTCAAGATTTTTTAAAAGGAAGAAACAAAGACAGAGATTTGCCAACTTGAGGTAATTAAACCAGGAAGTCAAGCTTCAAGACTTGACACATATGATTTCTCCTTGAATACTAAATCAATGTGTCTTATTTTCATAGTCTGGATCAAAACTCAAATATTTGAATATCAAATAGTTACTTCAATATATTCAATTATTAAGACTAAAACACTGGCATGCTAGTTAAATGTCATGAACGAACAACTCCAGCCGTCCTTCCTTTTCCTCACAGCATTTCTATCCTTGGATGCCCTGGAAAGTCACCTGACCCTCTGTGTCCCCATTCTGGTAGCAGTCTTAGTGATATTTTGTTTGTAAACTAACAAACAAAGCTCATCTGAAGATCAGAGAAACAGTGCAGTCAGTCACTAGAGAGACCTTTCGCCTCTACCAATGCTCAGGCCGAAGGTGATTCTGTCCTCAGACTGCAACTGTTTCCACCAAACCTCAGACTGCATCCAAGCTCCTGTCTCCTCCCACCCTGATTTTCCACTCTCTGCTCAGTCTATCCCTGCCTGTCTCCTCCTCCCTAGTGCTGCAATTAAAGGTGTGGAACTCTAAAGTAATGGGATAGAAGGTGTGAGCCACCACCGCCTGGCCTCCAGTGGCTTAGCTCTGCACTCTGATCTTCAGGCAAGCTTTGTTTGTTAAAACACAAACAAAATATCACTGCAGACAGTTGCTGGCTTTGGTGGCTCCTCGCCCTGTGTCTTAACTTTTCCTTCATGAATCATCTCAGTCCAACCCAGAATGCCCATGATTCAACAGTGTCTGGATCCACCTTTAGATCCAGGGATAGATATGTGATCCTTGTCCTACTATCCAGACCATTCCATCCCAGAACTGCATTAAGGAGAACATAGCTCAAATCAGAGGTAATCAGATTGATACCATTTGTGGTTGGCATTCAAGGCGGCGGCGGGGGGGGGGGTGTGTGTGAAACTTTCTTTACCCCAGAAGAGTCCTGTCAACACGGAGCTGCTTGGTGCCCTCCATGGGTGGCCACGGAGGTGGGTGGATGTTTGAGAATGAACTAGAATGAGGCAACACAGAGGAAACAATGTGAATATATACGGGGCTCTGCTTAGTCTCCACGGCAACATTAGAGTTCCTGGCCCCAACTGTGCCTGAAGCCTGCTTGAACTTTTCAAGTATGTGACCTAACACAGCACTAATTCACCTACGCTGCTTTAAGTTGTGTTTCTGTCAGTTCCTACTAGGATGTTAAGATGGCAACATCCTTCTATCACAAAAGCCCTAGGAAGCCCTACAGATATATAGATACACACACATACACACACACACACACACATACACACACACGCACACACATATATGGATGTTAGCAAGGGCAAGAAGAAATATTTTCTTAACAATAAAAAAAATGAAATTACAGAATACCTTCTAAGGCCAGCAAGATGAAGGTAAAGGCATCTGCTGAAGGATGCAAACTTGATGATTTGAATTTAATCCCTGGAACCCACACAAAGGTGGAAAAAGAAAAACCAACCTCCATACGTATGCCATGGCATACTCCCCCACACACACACAACTTTCAAGAAAAATTACTTTTAGAAGGAACTGTGTAGAGGCTACATTCTTCTCACTAACAGAAGATGACTTTGAAATCTGTTCATAATAATAGTAATAATAATAATACCTTGGCCTCAACCCCTAGCACTAGGTTTGGTCCCCAGTAGTGTATAAAAGGGAAGAGCTTGAAATGACATAAGGTTTAAAGCACATTGCTGGTACTAGGCGGTAGCAGACCACACCTCTGTTCCTAGTACTTAAGGAGCAGAAGTGGAATTGTCTCCATAAGTTGGAGGCCAGCCTGGTCTACATAGCCAGTCCCACACACAGCCAGAGCTATGTAGAGAGACCCTGTCTCAAATATAACAATAATAATAACTGCTGATAATAGCCTAGGCGAAGGATCAATTATCTATTCAAATTAGAAATTTTCAAGGTTGGAGAAATGGCTCAGAGCACTGGCTGCTCTGAGAGGGGACCTGCGTTTGAGTCCTATAGCACCAGTATGGTGACTCGTCACTCCTTAAGTACAGTCCCAAGGGATCCAGAGCAGCTCCAAGGCACACACACAGAGGACACACACATGTGTGCAAGCAAAATACTCACACAAACGAAATAAGAGTTAATGGATTCTTTTTTAAACATAGACATTTTCATACTGTAATGAAAAAAAAAGAGAAACTCCACTAGCTATTTTTAGGAGACAAGTCTAAAATAAGACAATACAAAGAATGAAGATAGCCATGTAAGGAGAAACACACCAACCCATTCTTCACATAAGGGGAAAAGACAGAATGTTACCCAAAGGTAGTACAAAGACAAAAAGCAGTGTTTGCCCAGACGATGTAATACATAAGCCTTAGATCATGCCCAACAGTACAGAGTGCAAAACACACATGTAAAATGCAAGAACACAGAGAGTACAGCATATTTGAGAAGTCTAATTAACCAGTTTGCTCTAGCAGATATAAAACAGAACATTAAACTCAATAAAGAACTTCTTCTCAAACAGTCAGGAATACTCACAGGAGAGCATTGATCACGTATTAGATCATGAAGGAAAACCCTTCCAGCTCCCATAGGGCAGGAGTCATGTATGCCATATTGATTAGTGACAATGAAGCAAAATTAGGCTCATCATGAAAACAAAAGACAGAAACAATCCACAGGCTTCGCAACTTAAAAAAAAAAAAAAAAAAAAAAAAAAAAAACCTGAGATTGACTTGCCAGAGAAGGACAAAAAAATCGATATAGAACTTAGACACTATTCAGAATCCAGAGTGCCGACCACCAACCATTACACCATGGGACAACGTGGTGAACACACTGTGTGTACAAATGAATGGCAGTAAGACCTGTAAAAGCTGTAGGATTTCAGTAAAATTTAACGGTACCATTGTTTGGGTGGAAGCTCCACCCCAGCCCCTGGCATCCATATATCCAAAGAGTCTGGAATGTTTGGGTGGGGGCTCCAGCTCAAGCCCCGCCTCCTGGAGCTGCTTCAGTCCAGACTCCACCCCCCAAGAAAGCCCACCAAGTGATGACTCCTCCCCAGAGATATTCAAGACCATGCCCACAGGGTATTTAAACTGCCCCCCAACCAGGGAACAAATACGTGGTTTTCCTTCACCATGGGGGGACTAGAAAACGTTGGTATCCTTTAAACCTGGACTCTTTCAAATTCTGTTTGATTTGGTCTGATTTGGATTACTGCGTCGGCAGAGAGGCTTATGGGGGTGTAGAAACTTTTCAGCTGTGGCTCCTCCCACTCTACTCTTCCATTTCATAATCTCCTTTCCAAAGGACTGACCCCACAGTGAGCAAAGATTTGTTGTGACTGCAGTGGTTGGCCATGCCTGCCCCGAGGGACACTTAGATTTTTCCAGGTTTGTCCAACGTTATATTATGGAATATCATGCGGAAGTTAAGTAGGATGAAGTGCCCCCAAATGGAAATGTTTCCAAGAGTATAATGCTAACTAAAAATATTGAATTGCAGGAACACAATCAAAATGTTATGTTATGATACCTTTTTAAAACAACTTGACAAAAATTATAATTACATTTTTAAAAACTTGTACATCTCTATCAGAAGAAATCAGGAAGGGTAGATACCTAATATAGAATATTATATGTTTTTTTAAAATGCTTTGTTTGTTTTTATTACATATATATACACACACACATATATATGAGATGGGTGCTGTATGTGTGTGTGTTTACCATGCATGTGTCTGGTAACTACAGAGTCCAAAAGATGGTACCCAATCCTCTGAAACTGGAATTAAGAATGATTATGAGCCACTGTGGGAGCTAGGAACCAAACCCAGACCCTCTGCAAGAGCAGCCAGTGATCTTAACTGCCAAACCCTCCAGCCCCAGAGTACTAGAGTAAGGGGAAAAAAACAGAATAGGAGGAAAGACTAGACATTGAATATTTGAAGCAGGAGGCTATTTAGTGTTTGTGAGATGGAAATTGTTCTTGGGTGGACGGCTATTAGGAGGTCAGATGTATGTGGTCCTTACAGAAGTTTTGGGGAAACCACCCTGGCAGTTTGCATAATAATTTCTACCCTGACAAGTTTTTATTGAGGGAGCTTGCTTCTTTCCATTTGGAGCCTGGATAGAAGGGCTGAGGAGTCCATTAGCTAACGCCTTGTAATGTGTTCCATTAGTTAAACCACTTTACGTTCCTAAATTAGCAGGCTAAAAAAGCAGTGAAGGCAGAAGACTTCAACGGAGCCTAATTTTACAAACTCCAATTATTGTTTTAGAATTACATTCTATGACCCACAAAATAAATCAGAGCCCTGCCACACATCTGTTGTTGTAATCCTCGGTACCTTGGAGTCCTCCTAAAACTGAGTTTCTTTTCAAGAGAAGAACCCATCCCCATAGTACCATTGGTTCGAGATGGGAACCAAAGTGTAAAAAAAAAAAAAAGAAATCAAATGTTCCATGAAGGAGGAGCCAGGCGGAGCACGTGCAGCCCCTTCCTCCAACTGTATGACAAAATCTTCTTAAAATAACTTCCAGATCCGCCGCTGCTAGACGGGAAAGAGGGCGGAATAAAAGAAAAGTTACTTCAATTCCAGCAAAATTAATAAAGAAATGTTCTGCATGGCTCACCCACCCTGCCCCCACCCCACGCTTCTCCTTCTGATCATTTATCATGCAAATGAAAGCAGTAATGGAAAACGTAAAGAAAACAAATTCTGCAATATACTGAAGCCTTATCCGGGAAGAGATAAGATTGAATATCAGAGGGGAGGCGTGTGAAAATTAGCTGTCCATACAATAACTGGGAGGGAAAACGGTTTTATTTAGCCTGGAGGGATTTTTTTTTTTTGGTAGCAAACTGACTAAATTAAAATCCAGTCTATTAAATCCAGTATCATACTAGAAAATGCCTTCTCCCTGCACTTCCAGATAAATTTCCATTGATCTCATTTTACACATGATTACATTTTTAATGAGTTATGCAATATTTCCAAGCTAATTTTAAATCCCCTTCTCCTTTTGCCCCCTCCACTTACTGCTTGCTGGATTAACATTTCTGATAAATTGTTGGACCAGAAGGAAGGACCATAACCAAGATGAAATAAATGACTTCCATTTCTTCCCAGCTCTAAAGCGATAATAGGAGAATACAAATGCCCACTGTCTAATTACACCACATATTCCAATTCATTTCACAAAAACAATTATTTTATTTTTATGTAATAGGCATGTTACCTTGTATTTATTGTGAACGACCTTGTGCAGTGTACAGTCTATTAGAATAGAAAGAATTTCACCCTAATGTTGATCCAGTAAATGTGATGTATGAATGTCTTTAAAAGGAACCGCCAAAAACTGGGCTATATATAGTACAGCAAAGCTATCAAGAAAATAGAGAAACTGAAAAATAGTTAGAAATATTTTTAATAATATTAAATTTCAATAATATTAAAATTAACAATTGAATAAAGCAGAAAATACTATGTATAAACTCTTGAAGAGATCCATGCCTATGGGGCAATAGACTGGGAGAGTTTCTTTCTTTTCTTTTTTTTTGTGAGATAGGGTTTCTTTGTAGCTTTGGAGCCTGTCCTGGAACTCGCTCTATAGACCAGGCCAGCCTTGAACTCACAGAGATCCGCCTACCTCTGCTCCCGAGCGCTGGGATCAAAGGCATGTGCCACCGCCTGACCTGGGAGAGTTTCTTAACTAGTTTCCACGTGGGTACTGAACATATCTGGTTGCATTTTCAGACCTGAACAGCAAAAAGAGACCTGGCTTGCTGGGAGCCTCTGGCATTTCCTCCTTCAGTCAACAAAGAATGTCACAAACTATTAAAATGGGGATCTGTGGGCCAGCCCATCTTTAGGCTCTTACGTCTTTTTCATTCATCTGTATGGAGTTTGTGCATGTGTGAATACCACAGTGCATGTGTAGAGGGCAGAGGACCACCTCAAGTGTCTGTCCTTGCCTTCCACCATGTTTGAGACAGGGCTTCTTGATGCTCATCACTGCACACCCTAGGCTAGTTCATGAGCTCCAGCAATTCTCTCCCCAGAGTGCTTTACCTCCTACCTCATCAGAAGAATGCTGCCATTACAGGTGAATGCCACCATATCCAGCTCTACGCAGGTTCTGGGGATCTGAACTCAGATCCTCACACTTGTACGGTAATCACTTACCCACTAGCCATCTTCCCATCCCCTTTGTAAAACCCTGGGTGAATGGGTAAATAAAAATAGCCCCACAGGCTCATAGAGAGTGGCACTATCAGGGCTGGAGAGATGGCTCAGTGGTTAAGAGCAGTGCCTGCTCTTCCAAAGGTCCTGAGTTCAATTCCCGGCAACCACATGGTGGCTCACAACCATCTGTAATGAGGTCTGGTGCCCTCTTCTGGCCTGCAGAATATTGTATACACAATAAATAAATAAATATTTTTTAAAAAGAGAGAGAGAGTGGCACTATCAGGAAGTGTGGCCTTGTTGGAGGAAGTGTGTCATGGGGGTTGGGCTTTGAGGTTTCAGATGCTCAAGCCAGGCCCAATGTCACTCCTCTTCTTGCTGTCTGAGGCTCCAAATGTAGAACTCTCAGCTCCTTCTCCAGCACTATGTCTGCCTGCGCGCTGCTTTGTCCCACCATGATGATAATGCACTAAACCTCCAAACTGTAAGCCAGCTCCAACTAAAATGTTTTCCTTTATAGGCATTGCCGTGGTCATGGTGTCTCATCACAGCAACAGAAACCCTAACCAAGACATTACCCATTTCAGCTATTTTTTAATACTCCCTCTCCAAATGCTGACAGCAAGAAAGAACAAAACTTGGTTAAAAAAAAATTAAGCTTTCAAGATCAAAGGCAGGTTGGGATACCTATTGCTCTTGAAAAGGACTCAGGCTGTGTCCCAGCGCCCACCTGACAACCATCTGTGATTGCAGTTCCAGGGAATTCAATTCTCTCTTCCTATCTCCGCAGACACTGCACACACAGGTACACAAACAGGCATGTAGATGAAACAGACACAAGGAAATAAGTAAATATTAATAATAATAATAACAATAATAAGAGTATGGACCGCAGAAGACTGAAAATCAGCACGCGGGGCAGAACTGTCCAGGTATGTGTAACTGGAAGAACACTGGTGCTCAAGGTAGCAATTTTAGTCTTTTTCTTTTTCTCCTTTTTTTTTCCTTTTTGGTGGTGGTGGTAGTTTTAATATCATAGTATAAATGAAATTTAAAAAAAGCTTTAAAAAAATATAAAGGCGAACTGGAGTTGTAGCTTAGCAGGTAGAGTGTTTGCCTAGCATGCCTGAAGCCTTGGCTTTGATTCCCAACTCTGTGTGAACAAGATGTGGTGGGGCTGCCTATAATTCTAGCACTTGGGAGATAGAGGCAAAAGGATCTGAAGCTCCTCAGCCGCATGGTGAGTTCAAAGTCAACCTGGGACCTATGAGACTTTGTGTGCGTGTGTGTGTGGACAAGAACATATATGCATATATACACGCATGCACATATGTACATGCTTGCGGAACATGAGTGCATATGTATGCACATAAAGCATTAATTCATATGCCCCTAACACAGCAGAGCTTCAAAGCACAGCAATTCAAAACTGAAGAAATGTCAAGATGAAACAACAGAAGAAATGACAAAAATGAAACATATTAATTAAAGACATGGATTCAGGGGCTGGAGAGGATGGCTTGGAAGTTAGGAGCACTGACTGCCCTTCCAGAGGCCCCACCCGAATTCAGTTCCTAGCGCTAGGAAGAACTGCAGGCAGCTCACAACTGCCTGTAACTCCAACTCCAGGGAATCTGGCACCCTCTTCCTGTCTTTGTGGGTACTTGTACTCACGTGGGTATACCCATACATAGATATACATACACAAATTAAAAATAAATTTTTTTAAAAAGTTTATCCTAGGGCTGGAGAGATGGTCCAGTGGTTAAGAGCACTAGCTATTCCTCCAGAGGACCTGAATTTAGTTTCCAGCACACAACCATCTACAAGTCCTGTTCCAGGGATCTGATGCCCTCTTCTGGCCACCATGGACATCAGACATACATGTGGTACACAGACATAACATACAAGAAAAACATCCATACACATAAAAGAAAATTAAAAAAAAGAAGTCATCCAGTATTTCAGATCTAAGATTCCAAGATGCAGCTCTAATTCCAAGCTTAGATTCAGATTCTCACCCCACCACTAAAACAAGAGGACGAACCCACTGAGGACTGCCCCACTCCTGAACCCAGCATGGAAAGGGATGGAAATCAACCTGGTTCCTATGGTATTTTACACTCTTTTCTAGTTGCACGTGTGTTAGTCCTCTGTGATAAGTAATGCCATAAGACGACGATAGCACTTAAACAAACACCCAGTGCCGGCCAACTTCTGGATAATTTGACATTTCCACCGCAGAAACAGGCTTTGGAGAATTAAAGAGCTATAATAAAAATCTGAAGCCTGGGACTGGGCAATTTAACTCTTTTTAATGAGAGTGAACCGCAGATACCTGACCAGCAATATAAAATATGAAGATCAAAGGGAAACGGGAACGTTCGTAAAGTCCTAACGGCCTAAAGGAACGCGCTAGTTTAACAGAAGGCAATGTTCGCCAGAGAACATGACAAGAATCCTCGGCTCGAAACAGTGAAAAGCAGTCTTCTATTTGTTTAACCCACTGACAGTGACTCTAGTCTCGATAGTGACTGTCTAAGTCTTCAGCAGCAAAAATGTAATTAAGATATGCTAATATTAGACAAGAAAGGGCTATGAGCTGGGATAGAGAAATGCGTGCCATGCCACGGGGATGGGTAATAATATTCAGACACAGAGAGATGATTTTTCCCCCTGGGGACAGGATGTCAAAGTACTTACTGTACAAGTCCTGAAAAAAATTGTCTCTGCTTGCAGTGAAGCCATAAATCAAAAAGTTTAAGGGAAGCCTGGAGAGGTAGCTTAGAGGTTAGGAGAGCCGGCTGCTCTTCCAGAGGGCCCGAGTTCAGATCTCAGCACTCACTTTGGGTGGCTCATAACGGCCTGTTAACTCTAGTTCCAGGGGACCCAACACCCTTCCCTGGCTTCCATGGGTACTCACAGTCACATGGCATACACTGCCACAGACATACATAAATAAAATTTTAAAATAAAAATCAATCTTTAATTTTTTAAAACTTAGGGGTGATTTCCATTCATAGAGACATCTCAGGGGTTTCCGTGCCATAAGCAGGCATTCCTTTCTCAAGAAGTTCTGTAAACACAGCCCGGGGAGTCAACTGACAAGGATAGATGGTGTTGGTGGCCACCCAGAGAGACCTCACAGAGGATCCTCGAAGTCATCATTGTGTTTCAGCACGAAACTGTCGAGTTGCAAAATTAACCCCCTCTTGTTTCCAAGTGCTAGTTGCCTCACTTGTGAGCTGTGTCTTCTCCAAAGACAGCCACCATTGTCCCTTCCCCTTCTGTACAGCATGTCGCTCTCTCCGGCAAGCCACTGCCCTCCCCTGGGTTAGCCTTGGAACTTGGGTGGAACAGACCCTGCAAGGTTCCACTCCTGTCCCGTGACAGGCTGGCTGCTTCTGTTTCCATTCGGATGACCGCTGCGGTTTGACTGACGTCAGGACACGACATTGCCAAAGGGACGCAGAGAAACACCAAAGTCTGAGATACTAGGGCCAAGCCTTCTCAGAAATTCCAGCTCAGCCAGCATGACATCTGAATGCCACAGAGCAAAGGCAGGTGACATCACAACGTGCATGAAAACCACACAGCTGAGATCCATCAAGTACCAGAATCCAAGAAAAAAAAATATTTTCAAAGTTTTAGGGAATTGGTAACTCTAATGCATCTAAACGTGTGTGCATGCGTGTGTGCGTGTGCATGCATATAAGTGTGTGTGTGTGTGTGTGTGTGTGTGTGTGTTTGATTTGTTGGTCAGTTAGTTGGTTGTTTTTTGTTTGTTTGCTTTTCTATTTTTTGGTTTGTTTTGTTTTCAAGACAAGGTTTCTCCATAGCTTTGGAGCCTGTCCTGAAACTAGCTCCTGTATATAGACCAGGCTGGCCTTGAACTCACAAAGATCCCCTGGCCTCTGCTTCCCAAGTGCTGGGATTAAAGGCATACGCCACCACCGCCCAGCTGGTTGGTTTTGTTTGTTTGCTTGCTTGTTTGAGACAGGGTCCTGTGTAGCACAGTCTGGCCTCACAGTCACTGTGTAACCAAAGACAGCCTTGAATTCCTGATCCTTTGGCCTCCACCTCCAATGCCCTGGGATAACTGAGTGTACCACCGTATTTACTGGAGCCAAAGACAGTGAGAAGCTGCTAATCAAATTATTTGTAATCTCTTGTCTTGTGTACACGTATACTAGGTACTGTGATGGCCCCCGTTCCCTGGTTACCAGCTGCAAAGGGGATCCAGCTACAGCCCTAACAGCTTTGCTAAAGAGCTAAATGTTTGAGAATTTCAAACAAACATATTACGTATTTTAATCGTGTTTTCCTCCTATTCCTCTCCCTAACTCCTCGCAGATCTGCCCTTACCCCACTCCCTTCCAATATTATGTCCTCCTTTTTCTTTTTTTCTTTTTTTCTTTTTTGTTTTGCTAACCCACTGTGTCCAGTTTATCCTGCTTATATAGGCATGAGTGTGAAACTACCCACTGGAGCACAGTCAATCTACCAAAGAACAAAGTCTTTCTTAAAAAAATAATTTATTTAATTTTATGTGCATCGGTGTGAAGGTGTCAGATCCATTGGGACGTGAGTTACAGATATGTCAAAGACCAGCCTTGACAAAATTCATATGTTCCATGGTAGGAGCATGGGGATTAGAATTATTAAGTAAAGGAAACAGAGATATGAGGGGAATAAGAGGCAGAAACACAGAAGAGCACCAGGAGGGAGTTCAGTGAATACTGAACGCCCGCGGTTATTATCCACACGCTTGTATACTTCACTCCTAAAGGGGAGGGGGGGCAACAGACTTTATTAACATGATATAAGGAATAGATTTGAATTCTCCATCCTTCGGTTCAGATGGAGCAGATCCACCTCTATACCCAAAATACTAATTAACCGCACCCTAGGTCAGAAGCTCTTGTTTGTAGCCCCATCTGTTGTCAACAACTTTGAGAGCACAAAAATCAGCTCAGATTCTCTGACCTCCAGTCAAGGTGGAGCAGGCTCACCTGTGGGCCCTCACGCAGACAGTTGTGAGGGTGCAGGGACTTGAACCTGGATACTCTGGAAGAGCAGCTAGTGCTCTTCAATCATTGAGCCATCTCTCCAGCACCCCCTCCCAGAACAAAGTCCTAAAGAAAGCTGATTCTCCAAGTGGAGAAGTGCTTGCAAAGGAAAAAATGAGTTTCTTCAATGGAGTTTCACCAGGCATATAAACCACGCTCAAGAGCAGGCGCCACACCCAGGAAGATGACCAACACAAAATGAAGTCAACGGTATTTTTGTAGATTTTTGTTTCATATTGCCTTGTTTGGTTTTTATTTTTTATTATTATTATTATTATTTTAAACTAACCTTTTGCTTGTATATTATGACTTCTGATTTTTTTATGGGGGGGTCTGTCTGTCTGTGTGTGAGTGTTTCTTGTGCTTTTTCTTTGTTTTGTTTTGTTTTTTAATTCAAGCTTTTTTCTGTTTGTTTTCTAAAGAGAAAGAGAAAGAAGGTATAGAGATGGATTTGGTGGGAAAGTGGGAAGGACCTGGGAGGAGGTGGAGAGGGAGAACCATGATCAAAATATATTGCATGAAAAAAAATTTTTTCAATTAAGAAAAAAAGGAAGGAAGGAAGGAAGGAAGGAAGGAAGGAAGGAAGGAAGGAAGGAAGGAAGGAGGAAGCTGATTCTCCAGTTCAGAAAACATTGCCAAGTCAACAACTCCTCAGCTGGGGGCAGCAGGGTAGGGGGCTCATGAGCCCTTCCCTCTTCCTGTGCTGAAATGCTGACTGGCTTGATGATCATGGACTGATTTCCCGGCAAACACAAGTGCTATGGGTTCATGACAGTAAGGGCCTTGTCATGTGGAAAAGAAACTTTCTCTGGGGTTCCTCCCTGCCTTCTGACCCCTCAGTCCTCCTACTGTCCTCTTCCATGAATGTCCTCGAGGCTGGAAGATGGTGGATGCAAACGCTCCATTTGTGGGCGAGCACCCCACAGACGCTTATCTGCTCTGATATTTTGTGAGCATCTACTTAGCCACTGTCTGCTGTCTAGACAGCCTTCTCTGGGAAGTGCACTGGTCTGTGTGTATGGAGAGATGTGTTGAGAGGGCCATTTGATACCAAGTCCATTTGAAAGCTAATGTTTCCTTGCCCACAGAGGAAACAGTGTTTCTTTCCCTGACATTACCTATAGAAAAACAACTAGTAATTTATGTCTCACTTTCAGGAAGCCTGAATTTTTACCAAAAGCCACTATATTATTTTTTTTCTGTCCCTACATGGAATTGATATTTAAGACACAGCCATTATCAGCCTGTTCAAATTCATAATTTTATTGAGATTTGATTCATGGTTTCAGAATGCATTACACTCGATTTTGTTTTTTTCATTCCCTTTGTGAATAATAAATCAGTTACTCACGGCCACTGCCAGGAATGGTTGAAAAAACACAAGGGGTCCTTGAAATTCTTGGCCCTTCTTTCTTCCTTTTCTCTCTCCCTACCCCCTTCTTCCTCTTGTTCTTCTTCTTCTTCTCTCCTCTGTGTGTATGTACATTCTGTATAGGTGTATATCCATATTTAAGACAGAAGTGACCTTGGGTGTCATCCCTCAGGACCTGTCAACCTTTTGGGGCAGGATCTCTCATGATCCTGGGGCACAGCAAACAGGCTGAGCTGAGTAACTGTTGACCCCTCCTGATTCTGCTTCCCTAGAACGGCACACCGGCACACCACCATGCCCGATTTGTTATGTGGGTTTCTGGGAAACACAAAGAAGGGGCTGGAGAGATGACTCCAGGCTGCTCTTCTAAGGACTGGGATTCAATTCCCAGCACCCACTAAGAATTGTCTATAATCCCAGGTTCAGGGGATCCAAGCACACAAGTGGTGTACAGACATAAACGCAGGCAAAACACCCATTAAAAATAAATTAAAAAACAAAAAGATTTGCAGCAAATAAATCCAAGGCATTAAAAAGTGAGTGGACGGTTGAAAGGAAGAGCTACTTCATTCTGAGGCATCAGGGAGCAGGAGGAAGGAACCAAGCACAATTAGAGGAGTGGGACTGGAGGCTTGTGGGAGACAGAGGAAGAAGAGTCAGCAGGAAGTATAAATGACTTTATAGAAAAGATGAAAACTTCTGGGTTTAAAATGTCGCTTGAATATGAAGCATCCCTTGGTCCCCAGCTGGTGGCACTGTTTGGGGAGGTTATGAAAACTTAAGGAGGTACAGTCTTGCCGGAGGAAGTACATTACAACCTGGCCCCCACTTCCAGCTAGTTCTCTCCCTCTGTCCCTCCCTCCCTCCCTCTTCCTCCTCCTCCACCTTTCCCTCCCCCCTCATTTTCCCTCCCTCTTTGCTTTTCCCCCCTTCTTCCTTCTCTCTCTCTCCCCTTCTCCCTCTCCCCTCCCCTTCCTTTCTTCCCCACCCACACCCTCTGCTTCTTGTGTACAGATGAAATGAGATCCCTCTGACTGCCAGGATGGATGGCCCCATGCTCCTACTGCCCCACCTTCTCTTGCATGATGGCCTCTTATCCCTCCAGAACTGTGAGCCAAATGAACCCCTGTCTTCTTTAAGTTGCTTTGGTCAGGATGTCTATCATAGTACAGGAAAGGGGTGCACACAATTAGTTCTGCATGTCCAAATTCAAAGGCCAATTTGGTATTTGGGGCTGGGAGCTTGGGAGGGTATTAAAATTAGATATGGCTTTAAAGGTGTGGTCCCGATGATAAACTTGTGACTTTTTAAGATCTGGAAGAGATGTCTGAGCTAGCACACTTGCTCTGGCTCTCCTGTGACACACACCACCACGTTACCATGACACTACGATAGACCAGCACCCCATAATGGACAGATGTTGGCCAAACTCTTAGACTGTTTTCTGTTGTCATAACAAAATCTCTGAGACTGGTAATTAATGAAGAATGGAAGTTTGTTTGGCTCATGGTTCTAGGGGCTGAGATAGCTAAGACACAAGTCATGCCAGAAATGGTCAGATAGCCTTCTCCACCCAAGCTTTGGGGCTCAAGGCAGGGACAGGGAAGTTTACATGGCTCGTCTATTTTAATTACAGTCTTGTGGGGCCTCTATAGAAGACCAAAGGGAACTAAGAGGTCTGTAAATGGCTTAGATGTCATTTGAAGATGAAAGCAAAGATTCACCGAATGCTCAGAACATGAACCATCTTACCTGCCATTTCTCAGAAACCCTTCAACTCTGCTTTCCCATCACTTTGTCTTCCTTCCACCCGAATGGAAACACAGCTTCCGAGGGAACGTGCTGGTGGCATCCAGACTTGTTCCGCTGGTAAAGACAATGTGTTGCAAGAGGAGGAGAGGGCTGCGTTCCCGGCGCCTGGTTAGTTTAAGTCCCGAAATAATTACACAGAAACTGTATTCATTGAAATACTGCCTGGCCTATTAGCTCTAGCCTCTTATTGGCCAACTCTTACATATTCGTTTAGCCCATTTCTAATAATCTGTGTGTCACCACGAGTCGTGGTTTACCGGGAAAGATTCAGCGTGTCTGACCTGGGAGCTTCATGGCGGGCGGCTCTCCCTGACTCTGTCCCTTTCCCAGCATTCTGTTCTCTCTTTCCCCCTCTATCTAAGTCCTGCCCTATCAAAAGGCCAAGGCAGTTTCTTTATTAACCAATGAAAGCAACCCAAATACAGAAGGACCCTCCTACACCAACAATGCCTGCACATTCCCATTTTATCACAGCCCTTTTCAGTTTGGTCCGCTCGGCTGTTTTAAGGAGCCCTGCCAGCTTCCTGGTTTTCAATCAGTCTTCCTCTAGCGGCTGCCATCTCTTGTGGACTCCGGGAGCATTTCTGGTTTGAACCTGTGAAAAGCTAGGGAATGGAAATTTCGCCCTTCTAGGCTTTATACTCTGCAGCACAAAACATCAAGGAGGTTTGAACTTTGCAATTTTTTTAATTATTTTTATTGAGCTCTACATTTTTCTCTGCTCCCCTCCCTGCCTCTCCCCTCCCCTTCAACCCTCTCCCAAGGTCCCCATGCTCCCAATTTACTCAGGAGATCTTGTCTTGTTCTACTTCCCATGTAGATTAGATCTATGTAAGTCTCTCTTAGGGGCCTCATTGTTGTCTAGGTTCTCTGGGATTGTGATTTGTGGGTTGGTTTTCTTTGCTTTATGTTTAAAAACCACTTATGAGTGAGTACATGTGATAATTGTCTTTCTGTATCTGGATTACCTCACTCAAAATGATGTTTTCTAGCTCCATCCATTTACCTGCAAAATTCAAGCTGTCGTTATTATTTTCTGCTGTGTAGTGTGAATTTTGCATCTTTAAGAGGCTGTTTTGAATGTGTTCGACAGTGTAGTTGATGGCCTAACTAAAAATTTAGGATTTGTCATACTTTGTCACACACACACACACACACACACACACACACACACACACACACTGGTAAGATCTACCTATACATGAAAGGGGAGGTCCAGAGCAAACATAAAATGACAGCTCCTTTCAACAGTTATAGAAGCTTCTTTCCCTGGGAGTTCACTCCAGAATGCATAGAAGTAGCTAGTGTTTAGTACTCATGGGACAATGTAAACATTGAAACCCTTGCCTTAGTAACCACATGTGCTTACAGTATTTTACTGTGTGACTCCTGGGGGCGGGGGAGGGGGGTCCTATGGCCACAGGCGCATACCTGAAGTCTATATCCCCACGACCAACAATAGAAGGAGAGCCCCTCTTCCTGGGTCCTGGACAACCCTAAGACAAGTAGCACACATTTGTCTGAGATTATCAGCAGGACTGTGTCCCTAGTGCCTTCAATAGTCTATCTGTCCTCCTGACCATCTCCCTATCCATCCCAGTTCATTCTGTCCTGTTTTGCTTTCTATTGCTATAATAAACACCAGGACCCAAAGCACCTTGGGGAGGAAAGGGTTACTGGGCTAACTGGGCACACTTCTGCTCTACAGACATGACAGGCACCCTAGGGAAACACAGAAAAAGACATGTGTCTTCATCCTCCAGGAGGTCACTGTGGGGCTCAGTGGAGGAGCAGAAAGATTTCCCAACCCTAGGTTATAGAAATCAAAACCTCAGGAATCAGAACAAAATGGGGAATACTTAGTATGCAAACATTATCAAAACTCCCTACAAAATACCTCTAAGGGTCTAATAGCCTAGGAGGGCAGCTGTTGGAAAAGAGCCAATGAGCCCTGCTCACTAAACTCACCGACCTGTCTCAACATCATGAGCTCCAGGCCCGCTGTAGTTTTCTTGAGTCATTTTCCCATTCGCCCATCTTCTGCCAGCATCACCACTGCGACTTGGGCAGATTACTAGGAATGCCTTCTTAGACAGTGTAGCTTAAATCTCCCGCTGAGAACTGGGGAGGAAGCAAAGTCAAGTTTGGACTGTCCTATGTTCTTGTCAATCCTCCAGAACATTTAAAATTCCCAAGCAGGTAAGACGCCACCTTGGACACTCAGCCTTGCAGCTTCCATGCTGGCATCCCTGCATGGCTGCACCTTGCTGTCGGCACTATCCCTGGACCAGTGCTGGGAAAGAACGGACCCTCGACAGCATCCCCAGGAACAAGGCAAGGTTCCTGCTGTCTGTGCCAGGACCTGTAATCTAAATGTATGTCACACCTTGAAGAAACCCGACAACAGAATTACTAAGGATGTCTTTCTTTAGAAACAGAAAGAGAGCAGGAGGCTCCTTTCCCCTTAATAGAAACAAGCAAACTGCAAAAGCAAATTCCCTCTTCTTGCTTAAGGCCAAAACAATGTCAAATAAGAGAAATCAAAAGATAAACACATTCCTCCGAGGCCACACTTTCCTCGTTTTCATGGTTCTTCTTGCATTATTCTCAATACTAGCATGACCAGAATTCAGGGCTAGTGGACAGGATATGGGGGGCGGGGAGAGCAAATTAGACTTCAGTGGGCTTAAAGTCTAACTTTAGACAATCATGCACTACTGTTTCCAAAGATACTATTCCAAAGCCAGTCCACAAACGACAAAGAACCAGAAACTCTCCCACTGCAGAGCAATTATTTTGAGTTCTGCTACATAGCCAGAGCATAGTAGCAAGACCAAGCTCTGTCATCTCCAACGCCTCATGGACGGCAGAGGCGTGTCCAGAATCCACACAGCCGATTTCGCCCTCTGCTCTTGTCAGGTGTGCACACCCACAGTACAGGTGGGTCTGGTCACAGATTTTCAAAATATTTTCCTTCTTTTGAGAGCTTCAAAAGAAAACTATTGACATTTAATGACTTAATATGTTTGTGCGAAACCAGCAATGCGCAACATCATATTGAATACGACAGTAATATATTCAGTTAGTATCTTTCAACAAGCCGCCACTTCAAGCCAAGTGGTACTCGTTAAGGTCCCACCCAAAAGTGACAGCATGCTTTCTTAAATTTGCTTGATGAGACAATCCCCAATTTTCAGATTTTTTTAAAAATTACTTTTATTTCATATGCATTCACGTTTTGCCTGCATGTATGTTTGTGTGAAGATGTCAGATCCCCTGAAACTGGAGGTACAGACAATTGTAAGCTGCCATGTGGGTGCTGGGAATTGAACCCAGAGAAGAGCAGCCAGTGCTTTGAACCTGAGCCATCTCTCCAGCCCTCCAATTTTCAGATGTTTTTGGCTTTCACATTTTTTTTTCTGAAATATTTCACCAGAAGAAATTTAAAATTCCTTCTTCCTTACTAGGGAGATAGCTCAGTGAATAAAATCCTAAAGTTATAATATTATCTCTTGATTACTTATATTTCACAAGACCCAACAGCAGCAACTTAAGCTAAAATATCCAATAACATCATTCATAGCAAAGATGAAGCAAAAAAAATCTTTGCCCTTCTAAGAGCATTTTTCATTGGCCTAATGTGAAAAAAAAATACTAATGGGTAAATTCTGGACAGACGAAAAAAGTCAAAAAGGGGAATTGGAGCCAAATGTAGTAGCACAGTACTGAGACCCCTGCACTCGTGAGAATGAAGGCGCAGAATCTCAGGCTTGAGGGTTATCCTGGCCTACATAGTGAATTTTGAGACACCGTGGGCAACTCAGCAAGATTCTTTCAGAAGATGAGGAAGAGGAAGAAGGGAAGGAAGAGAGAAAAGAAGAAAGAGAAAGAAGGAAGAGAAAGAATGAGGAGGAAGGGGGAAGATGTGACAGAGAAGAAAGAGGAAGAAAGAGGAGGAAGCAGAGGGTAAAGGGGAAGACGTGACAGAGAAAGAAGGGGAGAAGGAGGGACCGGAGCAGCAGTACCCCCCCCATGCAGCACATGCTGTCTACACTGTTTATCAATTCCTAAGCATCGAGGATTCCCAGAATGCACACAAACACACAGCAGCAGATCACATGCATACTTTTTCTGCTAATGGGATCATAAAAAACCACTGCAAAACTCTGAACTCAGTTGCCATAGAGCCTACTGAGACGCACACTGCTCTGACACATGGTGTCTGAGATTCCAGGGCCACACAGTTTCGCTATTGATACTTTAGTGGTATCTTGGGTGATTCCTTGAATACTATACTGATTCCACCTTGAAAGCAAGATTTAGCTTCCCCTTAGACTCCCAAATATCCCTGTTCATGTAGCAGGTATTCCAATAAAGACTTCCTGATGGCACGCATGTTTAACTGTCCCCCAAATAACCTGGCTGACATCCTGTTCTCCATTCCATTCTGTCATTTTAACAGCCAAAATTGATACCTGCTTGTTGAGAATGGCCAAAACAAAATAATGCACCAGGATTGTTTTATTTACTTTTCCCAGACATTGAGGGCACATGTAAAAAGTTTGCCCAGATCTAGAAAACCATCATCATGTGGTATTAATGAATCGATAGCTTGTGCCTGTTTGCTAAGAGGAAGATTCTTCTGGTGTCTCATTTTTTTTATGTAAAATGTGTTTCCTAGGCACAAAGGAGACAGCTCAGTTGGTAAAGTGTATTTTGTGCAAATGTGAGGACCTGAGTTCAGATCCCCAGAACCCATGTCAACATTGGTGCATCAGTGAGTATATGTAACCCCAGAAACCTGGAGGCTGCTGGCCAGACAGGCTAGATAAATCAATGAGCTTCCAGGTTCAATGACAGACCCTCATCTCAAAAAAAGAAGGTGAAAAAAATCAAGAGGATGTGGAATTGGAGTGAGAGACTGGAGGAAGGGGAACTGGAGGGAGGGAGGGAGTGGGGGATTGATATGATTAAGGTATATCATATACGTCCATGGAAGTTTCAAAGAATACTTTTTAAACACATCACTCTACAGATTGGGGGAACGCTGTCTGCTGGAGCTCGAGGGGCCCGAGGGGCCCTGAAGCTCTCTTCTGCAACACCAATTTTGCTAAGGTTCTGTTTCCTTCACAGACTCCAGCGTGTAACCATGTTAAGAAAGACTAAGACAGAGCTGGGCGGTGGTGGCACATGCCTTTAGCTCCAGCACTCAGGAGACTGAGACTGGCGGATCTCTGTGCGTTTTAAGGCCAGCCTGGTCTGCAGAGTGAGTTCCAGGACAGCCAGTACTACCAGAAAAACCCCGTCATGGAAACAACCACAAAAAGAAACAGAAGATGTATTGGACTGCTTTACAGGCAGCAGTCTGGCTAATCCAACAATGGCTGGCTGTGAACAGAAAGTCCAAGAATCCAGGAGTTGCTCATCCCACAAGGCTGGACGTCTCAGCTGGTGTCTGTATGTGCTGGAATCCCGAAGAAGCAGGCTCCAGTGCCCGTGAAGGGATGGGTGTGCTGACAGGCAAGGGCAAGCACATGGAGAGCAGAAGCTTCCTTCTTCGACGTCCTGTAGACTTCCAGCAGAAGGTGTGGCCCAGATGGGTCTCCCTGCCTCAAGATCTGTATCAAAGGTGTGTATCCTCCTACCTCAAAGGTCCAGGCTTGAAGGGGATTCACCCACTTCAAATCAAACAAAAAACCTCTCCCAGGAATGTTCTCCATTTCTGGACTGTAGTTCATTCCCTATACAGTCAAGCTGACAACCAATAATAGCCATCACACCAAGCATCAGGCTTTTGAAGGAAAAACAAAAGTCAAATGGTATCATTCTCATTTATTTTATTTAAAATGTTACTTACCATGTATTGCATTCCTAATTTTGTGTTTTAAATAAACAAATGCTATTTTTAAAAAAGAAAGCTATTGTAAATGACCTAAAGATGTGGGTTAGAGAAAAAAATTAATACACATAATTTCTCTTGCAAGGTAACTGGTCCCATCAGGAATCGTGAGAACAAAAATTAATTAATTGAAGTGGAGAGTAACAAAGACACCTACTTTGACATTCACCTCTGACAGGTACACATGTGTGCATACACACTCGAGCACACATGTATGCATGTATGCACAATATGTCTTACATATAAGCTTATAAGTCAAAATATCAATGGAGTGAATACCACTGAAGGATTCATCCGGACCAGGAAGCCTCAAGAGGCTACCCTGAGACCCACCCCTGCCCAGTGTCTCTCTGTTTCAATCTGCAAGCACATACACACACATACACACACACACACACGCACGCACGCACGCACACACACATTCTCTCTTGTCTTCAGATGAGTCCTGATTTCTCTTCTGGAACAGGGAGCTGGGCCCTGTTTGAGTTACCTTATACAAGGAAGCTGAACTCTTGAGCTGGAATAGTCAAAGGTTTGAGATGAGACAGGTGAATCCAATGAGGGAGACCCTCGAGCTTGGCAGCTGTGGGAGTTACAAGAATTACTTTAAAGGAGCCCTGCCATTTAGGGGAAAGGGGTTAGGGGTGTTGGTCTGGCAGGGGGAGAATAGTTCTCCCCATTTTAATCAGCGGTGGTGGGCATGAAATAGCACATGGTTGAGGTAATGAGTAGTTGGTAAAATCCCATAATAGGGAGCGAAGATGGGACAACAGCAGAGTAAGCAGGTGATCAGGAAGGGGAGAAGTTATAGGTGAGAGGCCGGGGGCTAAAACCAGCCACCCATACATGAGTTCAAAGGGAGAGATGGAAAGGGGGCTCGCTGGACTTTGGGGAATTCCACCATTTTATCTAAACCATTACACTGGGGAAGCCACCTCCTGTCGATAGCACCGAGCTGACAGCCACGCCTTCAACACATAGGACTTTAAAGGACTTACTAGATCCAAATGACAGCACCCATCCCAAGGGGAGTAATAACCAGACAGGCTGAGTGAAGCTGGAGGCTGACATCAGTGGTGACATCAGCAGTGACAGGAAAAGATAAGAAAGAAGGTCCTGTCCGAGTTCCCATCAAGCCTGTGTCCACTTACTAATTGGGAACCCACTGCTGGGAAGTCTGGGGAAGGACACTGTAGAGTCTCGGCTCCGGTGTCAAGGTCACTCCCTGATGCTTCTGCACATTAGGCCTTTGCCAGAGTCTGTATTTCTAGAAACTTCTCCAATAAACTTGAACTCTAGGAATTTAGCTGCTTGTTTCAACTGCCAGCTTTTGGTGAACTCTCTATTTGATATAGTCAATTTCTGACAAATTCTCAATTTTTACTACAAACAGCATTGCCCACTTTTTGTTTTATGTTTAGAGATTGTATGTTCTGTTTGAGAACGCTTCCCTGCCCCCAAGGTCACGAAAATAATCTATATCGTTTTCTGAAAGCTTTTAGTTTAAAACCTACAGCTTAAAGACTCATAAGGTCTCTAATGCACCTGATATTGATTTCCATAAGCATGCAAGATAGGGGCACAGCCTTACCCCACACCCCAGGACCGTGCATGGTCCTACCCACCCCTGACAGGACCTGTACCAACATGTCTGTCCTCTACCAAGCCTCCCCATTATCTGTGGATCTGCCTGAGCCATTAAAACCTCTGCCTGCACCACCAGCAGCATGTCTTAACTGACAAGGCTCTGTTTTGGTTTTAGTTTTTCAGACAAGATCTTTTTCTGTGCCAGGATGGCCTCGAACTCACCAATCATCAGAGATGACCTTGAACTCCCGATCCTCCTGCCTCCTCCTTCTGGTTTAAGTGGTACTAGGGATGGAGCCCAGGGATTTGCAAGTACCCGATATTCAGCCAACCAAGCTCCAGCCCTGGCCCCAGCTCTGCAGGACGTCACTATCATGTACCACTGCTGACCTTTGTTATTTTTCATTGAATACACCAAGACTTTCTTTTTAAAGGTGTTATTGTATTACTTTTAATTGCATGCATGTACCTATGTCTGAGTGCATGCCAGTGAGTTGCAGATGCCTTGGGAGATGGAGTCATAGGTAGTTCCGAGCTGCCACGTGGGTCCCGGCAATTGAACTGGAGTCCTCTGGAAGAGCAATGCATGCTCTTAACCTCTCAGCTAGCCATCTAGCCCCATCCCAGGACCACCCTTGATCCCATACACTGCTGTGTGTACTTTACAAGCAGCTTACCAAGTGTCATGAAAGGAACAAATCCTGGATGGGCTTAAAGAGAATGGCACTGGATTCTAAGTCGATCCCAGCAGAGCCGACACATTTGCAGTATGGCCTCTTCTGATCCATCTAGTTCCCATAAGCTCTCCCACCTCCTTTGTTGGATTTCTTCCTCTCTCTGCATGGCTCTAACTGTCTTTTTATGCACTCTCTAAATGCTTGTTGCCAGCATGGAGAGACACAATTGACTTCTGTGTATTGATCTTGAATCAACTAGCTTCCTAGATTCAGTTATCAATTCTTCTGAATTACCTGCACATTTTTTCCCCCATGGAATCCTATTATCGGTAAAGCTCTCT
Organism: Ondatra zibethicus; assembly: GCA_004026605.1. Classification (NCBI taxonomy): domain Eukaryota; kingdom Metazoa; phylum Chordata; class Mammalia; order Rodentia; family Cricetidae; genus Ondatra; species Ondatra zibethicus. Next base: position 85,384 of record PVIU01007740.1, read on the forward strand.
TTCCTGCCATCCAATTAGGATACCTTTGGTTCCTCAATTTTATTTACTGTGGCTGGTCAAACCTTCAACAGATTGTTGGATCAAAGTAGGGGTATGGTGTACAGGGCTGTAGCCCCATTGCCAAACAGCTAGAGGCAGGAGGATCTGAAGGTCAAGGTTGGTTTCATCTGCACAGCAAATTGGAAGCCAGCCTGGGTTACATGAGACCATGTCTCAAAACTAAACTAGTCTGGGGACTTCTTTGGGTGTTTAATTAATTAATTTATTCTTTAATGCATTCTAGTCACACTTACCCACTCACCCTCTTACCCCACCCCACCAAAGACCCTCCTCTCACAAGGTCAACCATAAATAGAAGTTTCTAAAAGCTTCACAATCAGGCATAAAGGTCACATGTTTTCAATAAACCTAGAGAAATTGAGGAAAATGTCCTTTCCGCCCTATTTGCTGATGATTTTTCCTAACTGTGTGGTGCTCGTATGACCATTCTCTCTTTGGAGCAAGGAGTGAAGGGAGTATTTTGGGGGGGGTTGTTTTGTCTGTATTTTGGTGAGGAGTTTTGGGGGAGTCGTTATTGTTTGGGTTTTTAAGATAAAGCTTCACAAAGTAGCTAAGCTAGCCTCAAATTCAGCAATCCTCCTGCCTCAGCTTTCAAAACACTAGGATTATAGATGTGTGCTGCCATCCTCAGCTCAGTATTTTTCTTTTAATCTACTAACGTGACAAATAACACCAGCTGGCCTTCTGAAATAAAACTAAATTTATATTCCTGGGACAAACATCATCCTTCATTCGTATGTGTGTGTGTGTGTGTGTTCACTTCTCATAGTATTCCACATATTCTTTCTCCCTTGACCATTAATAATTCATTATTTGCTCAGGACACATTCATTAATATAATACATTATTCTTATGTATTACCTCTTCCAAGATGCCTTTGACCACCTCCCCCCAGTTCTCGGGCTATTATCATTATTATTATTATTATTATTATTATCATTATTTATTAAATATTCCTGTCTGATAATTCTTCCTCTCATAGCACCTATCAAAGTATTTCCTTTTTTATTTCTTAGTTATAAGTTCATTAACTATAAGAACTGCTGCCTGTTGCTTTGATTTTAAATCTTCAATTCTTGCAAAACAAATCGAGTCCCTGTCTTGAAATCCTTACTTGAGCCAAGTATGGTCGTGCATGCTCACGATCCCAGCATGGCCTGCTAGCCAGCCTTGCCTGTAGATCCACCCCTAGCCAAGTTAGCTTTCTCAAAATCCAGCATTCTGTTCTTGTTTACTTACCCAACACAGCAATTCCCTTTTCCCAAACAATAGTTCTCTATGCATAAAGGTGAAGTCATAACACGTTTTCATATTTAGAATATATCTTAAGATCAAAGGCTTATCTTTCTTCAAAATTGTTTTGGCTATGTCTAGTTCTTTGTACCTACAATTCTAGAATCTGCTTGTTTTCTCCCCAAGTAATTCAGTGTTTTCCTTTTTGAGAAAAACACACTGCTAAACAAACTTACCTTCCCATTGACAATGTGTAAATTGGACCAAATTTCTCAATTTCTTAATATTTGCTACCATTTATTAGAGCCCCTGTGGCTGTGAGGTAGCTCACTATGGTTTTGATTTGCATTTCCCTAACGTGGTAGTTTGAATGTAATTGTCCTCCATAATCTTTTAAGGCATGGATCTATTAGGAGGTGTGGCTTTGTTGGAGTGGGTATGGCCTTGCTGGAGGAAGTGTGTCCCTGTGGGGGTAGACTTTGAGTTTTCCTATGCTTGGAATACACCCAGTGAGTCAGTCGACTTCCTGTTCCCTGCAAGCCAAGATGTAGCCAGCACCACATCTGCCTGCACGCTGCTGTGCCCGCCACCATGACAATAATGGACAAAATCCCCTGAAACTGTAAGTGGGGAGCCCCAGTTAAATGTTCCCTTTATAAGAGTTGCTGTGGTCATGGTGTCTCTTCACAGCAATAAAAACCTCGACTAAGACAAACATTTCTCACATGATTCTCAGCCATTTGTATGTCTTCTTTGGAAGGTCTATTCAAAATTTTGCCCATTTTTAGTTTGGTTGTTTCTTGGTTAAGTAGTAAGTGTTGCTATGTAATCTAATACCAGACCCTTAACAAATACTACTTGCTAGTCTCTTCTGTGGCCTGTCTTCTTGCTTTCTTAGCAGCATCCTTTGAAGTAGAAAACTGCTTCATTTTTGTGAAACCCAAGCTGTTTTCCCTTAATTCTCTGTGCTTTAAATTTCACATCTAAAATGTTTATACTGGTTTCAGGATTTCACCATTTAAGCCATTGCATTTACAATTTAGCCATTATGTTTTGATCCATTTACACTAATTTTCTATGTCATGAAGCAGAGTTTCATTTTATTCTTTCATGTGTGGGTACTCAGTTGCCCCACCACTGTTGCTAGAAAGACCATTCCTCCCCCACTGTGTTTCCTCAGGACGCTCACTAAAATGCAGGTGATCACACAGTCTAATATGTATTTCAGGATTAAGAATTGCAGCCGGGCCAGGCGGTGGTGGCACACGCCTTTAAACCCAGCACTCGGAAGGCAGAGGGAGGCAGATCTCTGTGAGTTCGAGGCCAGCCTGGTCTACAGAGCAAGTTCCCGGACAGGCTACAAAACTACAGAGAAACCCTGTCTTGAAAAACAAACAAAAAAAAGATTAAATATTGCACTCTACCATTCTCTATGCTTATTGTTAGAGTAAGACTCAACTATTATAACTCTGGGACAAACTTGAAGTGAGGAGGATTAGTCTCCCATTTTTTTATTCCTTTCAAATGTGTTTTCTCGTGATCCTTTACATTTATAAATAAATTTTAGCACTAGCTTGCGTATTTCTGAAAAAAATAAATACCTAAGATTTTTTAACTAGTTAAATTGAATTTAACTAAAGTATCAGGTCCATTTAGAGACTGTTCTGGATCTATGAACATGGACTGTCTTGTTTCTTTATCTTTAATTTCCTTCTATGAAATTTAATGCCTGCACCTTCAAATTTAATCTTAATCTGAAGTATCTTGTTCTTTTTGGTACTACAAATAGAATTACATTTATTTTCACATTTTCATTGTTATATATAGAAATACGATTGATTTCTGTTATACAGAGCTTGGTTCTACAACCTTATTACATAGTTTCAATAGGGTTGTCTATATGGATTCATTAAGATAATTTTTATAAATGTGATCACATCATCTATGAATATTGATGCTTTTATTCTTCCTTTCTAATATGGATGCTTATTTATTTTCTTTGATTAATTGTCTTACCTACAATTGCCAGTACAATGCTGAGTGGATGGAACAAAAAAGTAGTTTTATTGTATTGCTCCTGAGCTAAGAAGAGCAAGCTGTTAGTCTTTCTGCATGTGTACTGTGAGATATACCTCTTATATAATACCTAACAGATCTCTATCTACACAAGCCTAAAACATGCAAAAAATGTCTTTGCTAATAAACTTTCTCAAGCTGCAATGGTCTGTGGGGTTGCTAGAGATCAAGAAGGTAGAATTTAAATGTTAACAGACTACTAACAAATTTATTTATTCTGTCTTAATTATCAAGAAGTAGAATTTCAGGCTGGAGAGATGGCTCAGAAGTTAAGAGCACTGGCTGCTCTTCTAGAGATCCTGAGTTTAATTCCGCAGCAACCACATGGTGGATCACAACCATCTATAATGAGATCTGGTGCCCTCTTCTGGCATGCAGGAAGAACGGTGTATACATAATAAATAAATAAATCTTGAAGGAGAAGAAGAAGAAGAAGAAGAAGAAGAAGAAGAAGAAGAAGAAGAAGAAGAAGAAGAAGAAGAAGAAGAAGA
>PVIU01007741.1:0-89292 GCA_004026605.1 Ondatra zibethicus
CCCGCCCCCACAAACTGCCCTTCGTAACCATTCCCCCGTTCGGTTACCTTTCAGGGTGGACCACTTCCTCAGCCCCGTCCCCCCTTCCCTACTGCTCCCCTAGTCTTTCCCTTCTCCTGTTGCCCACCCCCCACCTCAGGCATTTACAGGAAGACATTTTGGAGCTACGATTTCTCCTTAGACCCCCCTCCCGGCTACTGCGAGATCCCGCCTGCAGGTTCGGTTCGGCTTGATCAGGCCCGACCCCTACCTGAGGCAGGGTTAGAGTAAAGGCTACAAGCCTAGAACTGCAGACAGCGACGGCCCCGCACTCCTTCTCCACCTCCCTCCCTAGCAGCCGGGACAGGGGTCGCGGCCCCTTTAAATGGCAGCGCCGCTTGCAGCGCTGAGCGCTCTGCACCAGGCAGGCGGGCGGTGCCAGCAACCAATCCCATTGGCTGGCTGGAGGAGGGGGCTCGCGAGACAGCGCCGGCCCCCGGCGCGAGACTCCCAGCCCAGTGGCCGCCTGGAAATTGCGGACTGGAGTATAGTCACTGGGGATGGAGTCTGAGCCCCCGCCCGGGGCCCCGTTAGTTGAGGCAAAGATAGCCTCTGGAGCTTTGAAGCCCGCCCCCGGGGAAGGCGGCGCCCCCTTTCTACCGAAGGGCCTAGTACACTAAAGACACAAAAAATGAGGAAAAACCCAGATCTACGCACCTGCTTTCCTTACCTGGCTCAAGAGTCTGGCCCCGTCACACCCGTGCTCGCCCTACCTCCAGAGCCCACTGTACCCGTGATCCCCTCCTCTCATTCAAATGGTTCCCGGTCCCCTCCCCCTCTCCGTGTCTCTCTTCGCTTCCCACTCGTGTTCAGCGCCCCCCCCCGCATCCCCCCTCAGCAGTCCCTACCTACGCCATGCAGCAGACGCCTGCCAAGATTACCCTCCCCCATCCCCACCTCTCCGGGGCCCGCCCCCCGGGCGACTGTTGGGGTAGTGAGTGACAGCAGAGAATGGGGGGGGAGGCAAAGACCCAACCCTCAAGTGCCCCTCCTCCCCTTGTCTGCAAGCCTCAGCCCCCCTCCAACCTGTCTAAGAGTCGTAGTTATGGGGTGTCTTAAGCTTGCTTTCCAACCACCTTGCCAGTTAAATGGCTCTGGCTTCTTGACAACGCCTATGCAGTAACGGTTACAGCCTGATGACCCCCAAAGCAGGTTCTGCAAGGCTACACCCCTTTTTCCCTCCATGGCCTTTGGGTAAGTTCTGGGATCATTTCACTGAATCTTATTACTGTAGGAGCTTGAATTATCTCTTGAATAGTTTTCCTCATCAGAAGCCTCCACCCCCCAACACACACACACACACACACACACACACACACACACACACACACACACACACACACATATACTGGTCTTCCTTCCCTCTACCCTCTTTTTCGGTTCTTGTCTGTCTCTCCCCCTCACTGTCTCCCCGTCTCTGCCTCTGGAGCACTCAGGCAAACACAGGCTCCAGGGATTCTACTTGATGGTGGGCGTGGCTATGATTAGGGCGAGAAGAAGGGTAGGGTAGGGACCACTTACCTTAGGTCTACCGATTTAGAAAAGAGTAAGTGCCAGTGTTCATTCTCAGGCCTCGGGATAGGGCACTTTACAACCCCTCTCCCCCGAGTCCCACGATAGTTCCTAAGGGCTGCACAGCACTGACTAGCTTAAATATTAGAAACTCGGGCAAGAAAAGAGTCCAGTGTTGCCCCTTGCCCCTCTAGCCTGCCTCTGGCCTTTCCTCCTTCCCACATAAAGCCTTCCCAAGCCTAGTCTCTGGGAGTTTTACCCACGTTTTCACAGAAACCTTATTTTTCCTAGCTTCCTCTATCAGCCTTGAGATTGTCTTTAGTCTCTCCTCCATTAGAGATAAATGTAATTTTTTTCAGTGTAGGTTGCCTAAACCCAGCTTTATCTTAATCAGTATCCTGTGTACCCGTCTCCCACTTTCTGCTTCTTTCTCTTTGTACTGCCTTTGTATTTTCTGTTGGGTCACCTAGTTCCTTTTTGTCTGCCCCCCTCAACACCGGTGGGCCTGGCTCCTTGGCTACTCTGGTAGTAGAATGCTTCATCACTAATTGTCAGACCATCTAAGAGGGAGGGGTGAGTTCTCATCTGCCATAGTGGGCTGGGATTCCAGGATTTAAGAGGCTGTCAGGAGGATTATGGATTTGAAAATACCTTGGGCTACACAGTGAGACCCTGTCTCAAAACAAAAACAAAGCCTGACCAACTGGGCAGTGGTGGCACACACCTTTAATCCCAGCACTCGGGAGGCAGAGGCAGGCCGGATCTCTGTGAGTTCGAGGCCAGCCTGGTCTACAAGAGCTAGTTCCAGGACAGGCTCCAAAAACTACAGAGAAACTCTGTCTCGAAAAACCAAAACCAAAACCAAACAAAACAAAAAACCAAAACCTGGGTGTAGTGGCACACAGGGAACCTGAAGCAGGAGGATTCCATGCAGTTCAAAGCCAGCCTGGAATACGTAGCAAGACCCTGTTTCAAAAGAACAAAAGTGAAATAAAACAAAGCTGCAGTCCTACTACACGACAACTGGGGTCGTGAGATGGCTCAGCGGGAAAAGGCTCTTGCTGCCAAGCCTACAGACCCAGATAATAGCAGAGAACCTAGGCCTGCAAGTTGTCCTCCGACCTTCACACCTGTGATGCAGCACATATGCACACACACAGGCACACAAAATCAATACATTTTTGAAAACTAATGACAAGGAACACAGGGTTCTACAACTACCATCACTCCACGTGATGTCCTAATGGTAGACACAGGTCAACATCCGCTATTCAACTGTAATGTAAAATATTAAGAGTAAGTGCTAATGTAAACCATGGACTTTGGCTAGTGATGATAGGCATCCCTGTCTATTCATGGATTGCAACAAATGTGCCTGTCTTGCCCTCGATGTTGACAGTTGGAAAGGCCATGTGTGCAGGGACACCAGCTATACAGGAAAGCTGTGTTCTGCAAATTTTACTATGAAACTAAAACTCTAGCCCCCTCCCCGCAAATCTTTGGTTTTGAGTGAGATTTTGTTTTTGTTTGTTTTGTTTTTTCTGCTTTGGGTAAGGGTCTTATTTCCCTAGTCTGGTAGTTTTTGAACTTGCTATGTAACTGAGGCTGGCCTAGAACTCTGTTTGTATCCAAGGATAACATTTAACTTTTGATCTTGCCTCTATCTAGGATTACACGTGTGTCACAATGCCTGTTTTATGCTATGCTGGGGGTCAATCCCAGAGCTTTGTGAATACTAGGCAGGCATTTGACCTCAATTTCACCTCAACTGAGTTACAGCCCTAGTCCAGAAGGTTTTTTGTTGTTGTTATTTGTTTCTTTTTGTTTTGTTTTGGTTTGGTTTTCCAAGATAGGGTTTTTCTGTAGCTTAGGAGCCTGTCCTGGAACTAGCTCTTGTAGACCAGGCTGGCCTTCAACTCACAGTGATCCACCTGCCTCTACCTCCCAAGTGCTGGGATTAAAGACGTGTGCTACGACCACATAGCATGAAGATTTTATTTCAGTTTTTGCAGTGCTTATACATGCTAAGTACTATATAACTGAACCACACCCTCTTCGTTTTATATATTTTTTTCTGATTGCAAAGGTCAGTCATGGAAACACAGGCCTGTAACCTCAGTACTCAGGAGGCTAAATAGGAGACTACCGTGTTCAAGGTCAACCTATTAAGAGCATTTCTCAGGCCTGGTAGTGGTGGTGCACGCCTTTAATCCTAGCACTCAGGAGACAGAGACAGGCAGATCTCTGTGAGTTCAAGGTCAGCCTGGTCTACAGAGCAAATTCCAGGACAGGCTCCAAAGCTACAGAGAAACCCTGTCTCAAAAAAACAAAACAAAACAAAAAAAACAGCCTTTCTCAGCCAGGCCTCTTAGTGCAGATTATAAACTAGGCTACTCAGGAGATTAAGACAGGCCTGTCTGGACTAAAAAGTAAAATTCAAGGCTGGTGGTATACGCCTTTAATCCCTGCACTTGGGTTGGGGGTAAAGGTAGATCTCTGTGAGTTCAAGTCCTGTATAGTCTACATATTGAGTTCCAGATCAGTCTGGGCTACAAAGTGAGATCCTTCCTCAAAGAGAGGGGCACTGTTTCAAAATAAACGATATACATGTTTTGTTTTGTTTTTTTTTTTTTTGAGACAAGGTTTCTCTGTAGCTTTGGTGCTTGTCCTGGAACTAGCTCTTGTAGATTAGGCTGGCCTCGAGCTCACAGAGATCTGCCTGCCTCTGCCTCCCAAGTGCTGGGATTAAAGGCGTGGGCCACCACCACCTGGCTTTCAGAATAAAAGATAAAAAGAGGATTGGGGGATAGAATTGTAGAGCACTTGCCTTGCATTCTGCTAGGAGTTGTAGCTCATGGTACTCATAGCTCATGGAGGAAGAGGAAGGCAAATCCCTGAGTTCCAGGCCAGCTTGGTCTAAAGTGAGTTCCATGACATCCATAACTATGTAGAGAGATACTGCCTCATAAATCACAAAAGCACGCATGCACACAAACACACACAAATCTCCTCAGTGCTGCAATAAATAAATAAAACCATGTCTTGGGCTGGAGAGATGGCTCAGCGGTTAAGAGCTTCGCCTGCTCTTCCAGAGGTCCTGAGTTCAAATCCCAGCAACCACATGGTGTCTCACAACCATTTGTAATGAGGTCTGGTGCCCTCTTCTGGCCTGCGGGCATACACACAGACAGAATATTGTATAAATAATAAATAAATAAATATTTTTAAAAAACCATGTCTCACCTATCTATCATCTATCTATCTTATCTATAAATGTTCACTCCTTCACTCTAAAGATTTTGGAAAGCACAGAAAGCTTTAAGAAAGAGAGCCAGGCAGTGGTGGCTCATGTCTTTAATCCCAGCACTCAGGAGGCAGAGGCAAGTGGAGCCCAGTAAGTTTGAGGCCAACCAGGTCTACAAAGTGAGTTTTCAGGAAAGTCAGAAATGTTATACAGAGAAACCTTATCTTGGAAAAAAGGAAAGGGCTGGGCGGTGGTGGCACACAGCTTTAATCCCAGCACTTGGGAGGTAGAGGCAGGCAGATCTCTGTGAGTTTGAGGCCAGCCTGGTCTACAAGAGCTAGTTCCAGGATAGGCTCCAAAAGCTACAGAGAAACCCTGTCTGAAAAAACAAAAAAAAAAAAACAAAAAAAAAAAAGGAAAGGAAGGACGGACGGAAGGAAGGAAGGAAGGAATAAGTGAGCCAGATGGTGCTGGTGTATGGCTTCAATGCCAGCACTTGGGAGGAAGAGGCAGGTTTGAGGCCACCCTGGTGTACATAATAAGTTCCAGTATAGTCAGGGCTACAGAGAGAACCCCTGTCTCAAAAGAAAAGAAATCAGCCAGGTGGCACACACCTTTAATCCCAGTATTTGGAAGGCAGAGACAGGTGAATCTCAAGTTTGAGGCCAGCCTGGTCTACAGAATGAGTTTGAAGCCAGCCAAGGCTTCACAGAGAGACCCTGTCTTGAAAACAAACAAATAAACAAACAAAACAAACCAGGGGCTGGAGAGATGGCTCAGAGGTTAAGAGCACTGGCTGCTCTTCCAGAGGTCCTGAGTTCAATTCCCAGCAATCATATGGTGGCTCACAACCATCTGTAATGGGATCTGCTGCCCTCTTCTGGCGTGCGGGCATACCTGGAGGCAGAATGTTGTATACATAATAAATAGATAAAAATCTTTAAAAAAACAAAACAAAACAAAACAAAACAAGGGTTGGAGAGATGGTCCAGAGGTTAAGAGCACTTGCTGCTCTTCCAGAGGGCCTGAGTTCAATTCCCAGCACCCACATGGTGTTCACAACCATCTAAATGAGATCTGCTGCCCTCTTCTAGCCTGCAGGCAGAACACTATATACACAATAAATAAATCTTAAAACAAAAACAAACAAACAAACAGAGCCAGCAATATGACTCAGCAGGTAAAAGTACTTACTGCCAAGCCTGATGACCTAAGTTTGATCCCTGGAACTCACATGGTAGAAGGAGAGAATTGACTTCGGACATATTGTCCTTTGATCTCTACATCCATACCATGCTTGCACCCCCAATGCCCACACAAAAGTAAAAAGCTACAAAGAATATGGTAATTTTTTTTTTTTTGGGTTTTCGAGACAGGGTTTCTCTGTGGCTTTGGAGCCTGTCCTGGAACTAGCTCTTGTAGACCAGGCTGGTCTCGAACTCAGAGAGATCCGCCTGCCTCTGCCTCCCGAGTGCTGGGATTAAAGGCGTACGCCACCACCGACCGGCTTTTTTGGTTTTTCAAGACAGGTTTTCTCTGTAGCTTTGGAGCCTGGCCTGGAACTAGCTTTTGTAGACCAGGCTGGCCTGGAACTCACAGAGATCCGCCTGCCTCTGCCTCCCGAGTGCTGGGATTAAAGGCGTGCGCCACCACCGCCCGGCTAGAAATTCTTTTATTTGCAGTTTTGACACTGGGTATCAAAGCTAGAGACTTTTTTACCTGGGAAGCACTTGCTCTGCAATGAGTTACCCGAGGCTCTTTTTGTTGTTTGAGACATTTCTCACTATGTAGTTCTAGTTGGCCTGGAACTTGCTATGCAGACCAGATTGGCCTCAAACACAGAGATCCTCTTGCCTCTGCTTTTCAAGGGCTAGGATTAAATGCTTGTACCACCATAACTCGGTGTATTCTTAATTATGTTTATTGATGTATAAGTATATGTGTGTGTTGAGCTAGGGCATTTATTTATTTGTTTGTTTGTTTGTTTGTTTATATACCTGTCTGTCTGTCTGTCTGTTTTTACTGTTTTGATTTTTTGAGACAGAGTTTCTCTTTGTAGCTCTGGCTGTCCTGGAACTCACTCTGTAGACCAGCAGGCCTCAAACTCATCAGTTGCCTGTAGTGTGCTACCTTCATGCAGTTCCTGCAGAGACCATAAGGGGGCATCATATACCCTTGGAACTGGAGTTGTAGATGGTTGTGAACCATAACTGAGTGCTAGGACTCAAATCCAGGTCCTCTTCAAGAACAGTCAGTGCTATGTCTCACCCACTGAGCTATGTCTCCAGTTGCAATATTAATTTATGTGTGTATGTGGGGGACATTTATGTGCCACTGTGGATAGAGGACAACCTGTGGGAGTCTGTTCTCATTTCTCTTCAGTTCTAGGGATCAAACTCAGGTTAAAAGGCTTGACAGCAGACACTTTTACTTACTGAGTCACCTTGACAACCATGGTCTCAAACTCTCGATCCTACTGCCTTAGCATCTTTAGTGCTGGGTTTATAGGTCTATGGAATGATATACTAGCAATATGGGGCTAAGAATAACTTCATTAAAATGCACTAGAAATTGGATGTGGTGGTGCAGGCCAAGCCAGGAGGATGGACAGTATGATGCCAGGCTGGGCTACATAGTGAGACTGTGTCTTACCCCTACTCTCCAAAAAGAAAAGTTCTAGTAGGTCACTTTCTATATGGCAAGACAGCTAAATAACCCAGATAACATAGGTCTGTAGTCTCAGGTACTCAGGAGGCTGGGCAAGAAGGGCTAGAGTCTAGCATATGCAACATAGACTGTCTTTTCTTTTTTCTTTTTCTTTCTTTCTTTCTTTTTTTTTTTTGGTTTTTCAAGACAGGGTTTCCTCTGTAGCTTTGGAGCCTTGTCCTGGAACTAGCTTCTGTAGCCCTGGTTGGCCTCGAACTCACAGAGATCTGCCTGCCTCTGCCTCCCAAGTGCTGGGATTAAAGGTGTGCACCACCACCGCCTGGCTAGATTGTCTTTCCCAAAGAAATTTTCTGTGACTAGAGGATGGCTCAATGGTGAAGAGAATTTCCTGTTCTCCTGAAGGACCCAAGTTTGGTTCCTGACATCCAAATTGGGCAGCTTACAACTACCTATAATTCCATGTGGCACACACCACATACAATAAGTAATTTTTCTAGTATTTATGTATTTGTATGTATATATGTATTTATATATGTGGGTGTGCACATGCCACAGCACATGTGTGGAGGTCAGAGGACAACGTGAAGGAGTTGGTTCTCCTATTCCACCTTGTGGGTTGTGGGGATTGAACTCAAGTTGTCAGGATAGTAGAGTGCCTTTACCTGCTAAGTTATCTTACTGGCCCTGACTTTTTGTTTTGTTGTTGTTGTTTTGAGAATGCCTTGCTATGTAGCCCTGCCTGGCCTGGGATTGACTCTGTAGTCCAGACTGGCCTCAAATTCACAGAGATCCTCCTGCTTCTGCCTCCTGAGTAAAAGCTTCAATTAAAGACATGAGCCACCACACCCAGCTTTTTAAAAAAATCAAAACAACAACAAAAACAAACCAAAAAATCCAGTTCCATTATGTAGCCTGATCTAGCCTCAAATTGAAGTTTCCTTCCTCAGTGTCATGTGCTGAGGTTACAGGTGAGCACTACTGGCATGCCCGACTTTGCTAACATTGATTTTGTTTCTGAGACAGGGTTTCTCCGTGTAGCCCTGGCTGTCCTGGAACTCACTCTGTAGACCAGGCTGGCCTCGAACTCAGAAGTCTACCTGCCTCTCCCTCCTCCTCCTGAGTGCTAAGATTAAAGGCATGCAACACTGTTAAAGTATTTTTTAAATATTTGTTTTTATTGAATTTTGTTTGTGTGTGTTTTCACCTGAGTTTTTTTTTGTTTATTTGTTTGTTTTATGAGACAGGGTTTCTCTGTGTAGGCCTGGCTATCTTTAAACTTGCTCTGTAGACAAGGCTGGCCTCGAACTCACAGAAAATGGGATCACACCTTTGATCCCAGCACTGCCTCCCAAGTGCAGGGATCAAAGGTGTGGGCCACCCCACCTACGTGATGGGCTATGCCTGAGTGTATGTATGTTGTTCATCACAAGCATGCAGGAGCCTGAGGAAGTCAGGAAAGGTGTTAGATCTCCTGGAACTGGAGTTACAAATAGCTGTGAGCTGCCGTGTGTGCTGGGAACGGAACCAGGTTATCTTCAAGAGCAGCCAGTGCTCTTCACTCCGAAGCCATCTTTCTAGCCCCTGTGTTATGTTTCTTTCCCAAAAAATAGTGGTTTAGAAAACTGGCACTTCGGAGGAAAGGAGAGCGGGGGGAAAGGGTATAGCTCAATTAAAAACAATAAATTAATAAAAAAGGAAAATCTGGCACTTCAAGGATGGCTCAGAGGTTAAGAGCACCAATTGCTCTTTTAGAGGACCTGGGTTGGGTTCCTAGACCTACATGGTGGCTCACAGCTATCTGTAACTCCAGTTCTAGGGGATCCACTGTCTTCTGTCCTCCTTGGGCACTGCACAGAGATGGTGAACTTACATACATGCTGGCAAAACACACACACAAAAATAGAAATAAACCTTTTGTTTATTCTTTCACTTTATGTATATGACTTCTCTCATTTTATGTATATGGCTGTGCAACAACTATATGCATGCAGTGCCCACAGAAGCCAGAAGAGGGCGTCAGATACAGACAGTTGCCAGCCACCAATGCGTGCTGGGGTAGGTACTCTAGTCCTCTGGAAGAGCAGCCAGTATACTTAACTGCTGAGCCATTACTCCAGACCCCAATAAAAACAGAAAGTCTCAGCTTAGAAAAGTATATCCATCTTTTAAATCATGCATACATATACATGTGTATGTAGTTTTGTGTGACTGTGTGTCGAGACAGTCTTCTGCACTGGATGGCCTGATACTCATTATGTAGACCACGGTGGCCTCCTGGGTGATCCTCCTTTCTCAGCCTCCTGAGTGCAGGTATTAAAGCCATACTAATTTCCCTTTGACTGGGACAGTCATACACAGAAAGCAGCTGTCAGAATTGGGTAGTGGGTATAGGGTACAGTGGGTACTACTGTAGAAAGGGTGAAACTTTTTGTACTGTTGAGCATTGTTTGACTTTTTTTCCCACATGAGTAGGAATTTGTTTTCTTTTTTCATAATACATGTGTTATTTTTTCTCTCAGAGTTTGGGAACCATTGGGCTAAATATACCCAATATATAGTAGCTAGTAGCCATATGTTCACACACACACACACACACACACACACACACAGCGGGGTGGTTTAGAATATGGCTAATCTCTACAGTATTGAACGGTGCCACAGAACCTTTCCAACATTGTAAGAAGTCTTGTTAGACAACACAGGTCTGGATCATTGTTCCCGTGTAAGGTAGGTAGTACCTGTTTGGATAATCTGCCATCCAGAGTATGAATTAATTAGTAGGAATTAACTACTGGTGCCTATCAACTGAAGCTTGTAATCCGCCTGGGTGAGTTAGGCATTATGGAACAACGAAGGTTATTATTACCTTATAGGCTTTCTATGGGATATAGTGGAGGTCTGATGTGAAGACCTCCAACATACTGGCTCCAGCACCGCCGAACTACCTGTTGAATCTCTCCGCGATGGGAACCTTAGTGATGTTTGGCCTATCGGGTTCTCTGGTTACCATGGAAATAGTGCTGGCTACACAGAGATTAAAATGTCAAAATCGCTTAGCTTCCTGCCCCTTTCTATAATCAATACCATTTCAGTTGCACTTCCCAAATATACTCAGCACTGGGAAAGGAACCTAAAATGGGACAGAGTGTTAGGGTGCAAGCTTTGAGGAAGTGTGAAAAAAGAAACATGGCGGGGCAATTTTTTTTTACAGTAGCAAACGGCTAGCTCTGCCACATTGAATACAATAACATTGTTACTCTTGATTTTTGCATAGGCGCAGTGCATAAACTCTCAGCGCACGCCTACACGCGCATTTTCTCCCTTTTCTCCCCACTTTTCCTCTCTCACTAGTTATCTTCTTTCCTCTTCCCACCACTAGGTCTTTCAGTCCTTTCGTAGGCAGGTTAGTCTTTCCTTCCGATCTCCTAACGTCCAAGGCTACCTCCCCTCCCCCTTCCTTTTCCGTCTCTCACGCAGCGCCTCTAGTGCATGCGCAGAAGGTACAAAGCCTCGCTCTTTGTCCCCCATCTGTCGTTCACACGAACCCAAGGCGTTGACAGTTGGTAGCCAATAGAATCTAAGAAATGGCGGACAAATGAGTCTTCCTCTGGAGATAAACTTTGATTGGCAGTTCACGTAGCCAATCGGGAATCCAACATTGACCCCCTTGGGAGGCACCGAGCTCCGTCGGCTCGTTTCCGGCGGTCGCGCGCTCTTTTCTCCGGACGGTGGAGGCCGTGCAGCGTCGCCGTTACTCTGAGCAAAGAACTGTGGGCAGAGGGTGAGTTTAGGGACGGCTCGGTGCTTGTTTGGGAGGGCAGTGGGGCTTCCTGCGACGATCCGCGAAGGAAGGGGCTAGGGCGAGGCCGAGTTTGGACAGAGGATGTTGGTTCAAAGGCCCCGTGAGGCCTTTCCCCCTCCGCGTATGGCCTTCGCAGCCCACCCGTGGGGTCCGGCACGCTCGCCGCTCCACGCGCGGGGCTTCAGCCCATGCCTTTCTTGCTTTCGTGCCTGGCTCTTTTGTACTACTCATTCCCAAATCTTAGCGACCATAAGTTGGTGGCTTCTGAGCCTGCCTGAGCCAGAGGGTGTGGGGTCTATTATGCGAAAGCCCTGAAGTCGTGGTTGGAGGAGGAGGCGCTTTGCTTTGTCGGACGCTCCTCCTCCTTAGCCCCGCGAGGCCATTAATTCCGAGAGGGCCAGTGGGGCCCCTGGAGCTATGTTTCTTTGTGAAAACAACTTTTAAGTTTGAAGTTTGCTAGTTCAGAGCCCCTTGGCATTTTGGAGCTAAGTTCATGAAACACCTCCACCCCACCCTCGCGCTCTCGAGCGCGCGCGCCTTTTTCCCCAAACCTCTTGCTGCTTAAGCTTTTCCTAGCCATTTGTAGGTATCGCTTTTCTAAATTAAACTTACATTTATGGCTTTACTATCGAGTATTTTTCACTTTGTGGAAGTCTTACTGTAAGCTGACACCTTTCTTTGTGTTTTTAACAGAAGTCGGGGTTAGAGAGGATTGGGAGACAGACACTTTGCTGTGCTCAAATCGAAGTCAAGGTAGGTGTAGGAGTTAGGGTTACCAGGTAAAGTGCAGGATGCTCAGTTGAATACGGACTTCAAATTGACAACAAATTAATTTCGGTGGACTTTTCGTGTTATTTAAGCGAAATAGTTTTTTATTTATTTATTTATTTTTGGTTTTTCGAGACAGGGTTTCTCTGTGGCTTTGGAGCCTGTCCTGGAACTAGCTCTTGTAGACCAGGGTGGCATCGAACTCAGAGAGATTCGCCTGCCTCTGCCTCCCGAGTGCTGGGATTAAAGGCGTGTGCCACCACTGCCCGGCTTTTTTTTTTTTTAAATCTTAAATTAAAATGCGACTGAGCTGTGTGGTTTTTTTTTTCTCCAAAATCTGGCTGCTCTAATTGGGGATAGTGCTTAAATTTATGTTTGTACAACCTCGTTGTTATTAATGAAAAGTCCTTAAAAAAAAAAAACTGAGTAGCAGCCTTTACCATGTTTGTATTTTACAGCTTTCAATGCGGCCCATCAGGCGGCCATTTCAGCCTTGTAAATTCACATTGTATTTCTCCAGCGTTTTCCACTTAGTAACTTGACTCTTCTAAATACTGAGGGATCCTTGATCCTTGACTTAGCTCTCAGATGCCTGTACTAATGTGGTCCTGTACCTAAACACGTGTGCAGTTGTATCACACACAGTAGCTACAGTCTTTCTAATCATCAACACATACACTCTCAGCAGTCCTTTTCATCATGGTTAATCTTAGGACACATAAGTGGACAGAAATCCTTGCTGCTGATCTCTTTCTGAAGGCCAATAGTTAGGGGTTCCTAAGCTTATTTCTGCATATATCGTGAAATTACATTGCTGCAGTTGGTGGTAGGAAGTATGTCTTGAGTGCCTGGTACTCAACTGTGTATACAGTGGTAGTTCAGGTGCTTTAGACAGTACTACCTTTCCTTCATTGGCAAATGCAAACTTTGGGAAAAGACTACAAGAAAAGGACAGATTGTGGGGATCTTTATTCAAAACATAAAGGTGGGCAATTTGGTTATTAGAAGTCATTCATGGCCAGGTGTGATGGCAGAAGCAGGCCAATCTCTGAGTTTGAAGCCAGCCTGGCCTACAGAGTGCCTCTGCCTCCTGAGATGACATTTAACATTCCTATTCCTTTTTTTTTAATTTATTTATTATGTATACAATATTCTGTCTACATGTATGTCTGCAAGCCAGAAGAGGGCACCAGACCTCATTACAGATGGTTGTGAGCCACCATGTGGTTGCTGGGAATTGAACTCAGGACCTTTGGAAGAGCAGGCAATGCTCTTAACCGCTAAGCCATCTCTCCAGCCTCCAACATTCCTATTCCTTAAGTGGAACTAGAAATGGTAGTTTCCTGCAGGAACAAGTGCTTTGTCTATTCCAGAATGACAGCTAAATGCTTTGTAGTATTATCTCACTTAGGCCTTAAAGTTAACCACTCCTTTAAGGTTACTAACTGCTATTCACCCCCATTATCGCCATCCTAACAGGTTGCACAAGTTAGGTGACATAGCCAGTGAGTTTGTTGGAGTTTAAATTGAATTTAAGGCTTTGCTGCGTAATGGTTTTGAGTTTTAGAGGTCAATGGATCTGGGTTCCATTCCTTACACTGGTGTGGCCTTGTGTGGGTAAAGTATTTTTTAGGTTTCTGTTTTCATTCAAAATAATAACAGCTGGGGGCACTAAATAAAATAATGTGTGTGTAGAACATTGCCTGGATTTTTTTCTTTTTGAGGCAGGGTCTCAATTTCTAAATGGCCTAGCCTAGAACTTACCATGTAGACAGGTTGGCCTGTCTCACAGAGATCCACCTGACTCAGATCCACCTACTTCTGTCTCCTCAGTGCTGGGACTAAGGAGTGGGCTAAGATGCCTCCTGAGTGAGACCTGGGAATGAAGGTGTGCATCATCCCATTCATCTTGTTGCCTGGATTTTAAAGAGCACTAAAGATGTTATCTTAATTTGCAGAGTGTACTTTTTAAAAACAATTTTCTTTGACAATTTCACACATGTTTATGATGCATAAAGATGACTCCTCTTCCCCTTCATCCTCTTTATTCTTTCCCATCTCCGCCAGCCCCAAAATAAACTTATTTTTTCCAGAATATACTTTCCAAAGCCAAAATACAACCTCATTTGAAATAAATGGTTTAGAATATTTTTCTCTCTCTCTTTTTTTTTAAAGACAGAATTACACTGTGTAGGTATAGCTGACCTGGAAAACTCAGGTCCGGAACTCAAATTCACCTACTTCTGCCTCCTCAGTGCTTGGACTAAAGGAGTGGACTAGAATGCCTAGTTTTTTGTTTGCTTTTAGAAACAGGGCCTCACTATATAGCCCAGGTTGTCCAGGAACTGTGTGTAGCCCATGCTGGCAGGAAACCTATCTCGGCCTTCAGAGTGTCACTGTAATTAAAGGCTGGAGGAAAAAATGTTTCCTGGATTCCAACCTGAGGAAAGGTAAGATTTAGTGGGACAAAATGGCTGTGAAGATGACAAAAAATCTGCCACTGAGTGCTTTGGAAGTAGAGGAAGGGGAACATTTAATACCTGCACTTAACATAGAAAAAGATTGGATTCTAATACCTTTCTTTCCCCATCTTCAACTGTTTCTGGAGTGGGCTTTCATTTCTTTGTCTTTTTTAGAGGAGGGGGGGTGTTGATACATAGCCAAGGCTTTCTTGAACTATTTTATCTCAGCCTACACAATGGTGGAATTACAGACATGCACCATCACATCTTGCATCTTCTTTTCTTTTTGAGACAGGTTTACGCTATAGCCCAGGTTGCCCTCAAACAGCAGAGGCTAGGATTATGGGACTAAGTCACTTTACCCAGTACCCATTTATTTATTTTTAAATCATTACCTGGAGCTGTGCTTGGTGGTGCACGCCTTTAATCCCAGCACTGGATAGGCAGAGACAGGTGGATGTCTGTGAGTTCAAGGTCACTCTGGTCTACAGAGGAAGTTCCAGGAGAGCCAGGGCTACACAGAGAAACCTTGTCTTGAAAAATGAAAACTTTCTGAAAAAAATATGCTTTATTTGCCATTAAATCACTATACCTGTTGATAACATTTAAAATTATAGCTTTTCAGGAAAACTACATTAGCGAGAGTCACAAAGCTAAGATTGTTTCCTAATAAGTAAACAAAGCTAAAAGCACTACAGTGCTGTAACAGGAAAAAAACTGAAAGCACCTAAATTATGGTAGTTTAATAAATTGTGTATCCAGGATTCATTAAAATTATGTTGACGTTACTGAAATGAGGGAAAGCTAAACATCAAATGGTGCATTGGTGTTTAAACTAAAACAGTGATGTCTCAGGAAAAGTAAATAAAACGAGATGAAAATGAAGAGGTGAAAGAAATATTTAAATGCACATGTGCCTAGAGATTATATCTGTGTGCATTGATTCTAATCATAAATACTAGAAACAACCTAAAGTGTCCAGTACAATAGGGGTGTGATTGACAGGTGAATGCTATCCATTCATGTTAGTCTTTATTTTTGGAGAGGTGGCAGGGGGAGACAGGATTTCTCTATGTAGCCCTGGCAACCCTGGAACTTGTGTAGACCAGAGATCGGCCTGTCTCTGCCTTCTTAATAATGGAATTAAAGGTGTGCCCCACCATGTCCAGCCATGTTAACGATTTAATTAACGATTTAGTGGTTTATTGTGTATCATAAGAAAGGTTACAAACTTTTTTTCTGGTGTTTTTGTTTTGTTTGCTTTTGGAAACAGGGTTTGATTGTGTAGTTGGATGTCCTAGAATTAGCTCTGTAGACCTCACAGAGCTCCACTTGTCTCTGCCTACCCAGTGCTGAGATTAAAGGTGAATTCTACCACCTCTGACTGGCATATATTAAATTAGATTTATTTATTTTTTATTTCATGTGTGGGTGTTTCATCAGTGTGTATGTCTACACCTTGTGTGTCCATGAAGGTCAGAAGAACTGAGTTACACTGTAGATAGTTGTGAAGCACTGTGGGTCCTCTTCAAGAACAAGAAGTATTTGGTTTTTGTTTTATTTTTTGAGACAGGGTTTTTCTTTGTAGACCTGTGTTCTTAACCTCTAAACTACGTCTTTAGCCTCCTACAAACTATTTGCCTTAATGTGCAACTTCAGATAGATACAGATGGGGACTGGAAAGATGGCTCAGCTGTTAATACCTATTGCTCTTGCAGAGGTCCTGAGTTTGGTTCCCAACAACCGTGTCAGGAGGCTTCACAGGCCCCTGAAACCTCCAGCTCCAGGGGCTGTCATGTCCCCATCAGACACTGTACTTACTTGCATACACAATGCCACACAGAGACACACAAATATAAACATAATGAAAAAAAATTATTTTAAAAATTTATGTAATGACTATAAGGGTGTGTTAGGATTCTCTAGAACCGATAGATCTGTCTATATCTATTTATATAGAGGTAGATACAAAGGGGGTTTATTGGAGTGACTGATGAGCTGTGGTCCAGCTAATCCAACAATGGCTGTTTACTAATGGAAAGTTCAAGAACTCAGTAGTTCTGTCCATGAGGCTGGATGTCTCAATTGGTCTAAAGTATACACTGGAATCGTAAAGTGCCCGTGAAGGAATGGACTTACTATTGAGATTGAGGGCAAGCAGGCAAAGAAAGCAAGCTTCTTTCTTCCATGTCCTTTATATTTGCTGCCACCAGAAGGTGTGGCCCATAAGGTGGATCTTCACAATTTGGATGATTTAATTTAGAAAAATCCCTCACAGGTGTACCTAGCCTCTTGGCTTTTAATTAATTCCATATATAGTCAAGTTGACAACCAAGAATAGCCATCACAAAGGGTGTACCATAATGATACTAATAACTGTTATTGTTTTTTATGTATAACTGTATGTGGGTATGTGCATATGGTGTTCAAGAGGGCCATAGGTGTCTGATTTCCTAGCGCAGGAGTTACAGGCATTTGTGAATTGTTCAATATGGGTGTTGGGATCAGGCTTGCTTGTTTCTTTTTTTCCTTTTTCTCCCTCCCTCCTGGTCTATATAGCCCTGGTTGCCTTCAAACTCATGATTTCCTGCCTCAGGCTCTCAGAGTGCTGAAATTATAGGCATGAGCTACACACCATAGCTGTTTTGAGTTTGTTGTTGTTTTTATTTTTTTGTTTTTTGATTCACAGACCAGGCGTGGGTTTTGTTCCATCTGGGCATAGAGGTACGTGCCTTTATCTCAGCACTCTGGGAGGCAGGTGAGTCTTTGGTCTGCACAGTAAGCTACAGTGTAGCCAGAAGAACACAGAAAAATTTTGTCTTAACCATTTTGGGGGGGGGGAATTTTTGAGACGGGGTTTCTCTGTGGCTTTGTAGCCTGGAACTAGCTCTTGTAGACCAGGTTGGTCTCGAACTCACAAAGATCCACCTGCCTCTTGAACAGCCAAAGTTTTCTCTCTCTCACACACAGACAATATAATCCTCATAATTTTCAGTGTCATGTGATTCCCATCAGAGTTGTTTCAAAAATTTAGCATGACCTATTCCTTTAATCTTTGGTAATTCAGTCATTTTTATTGTTCATCTCCATAAAGGCCATCATAGTGAATATTTTCATGGCTACACCTTAAATTTTTCATTTTTGTTGCTGTTTTGTGGTTTAAAAAAATACTTATTATTTTGTGCCTTTGTGCGTGTGGGGGAGGGTGTTTGCCTGCGTATCTTTTTTAAAATAGAAAATTTCATCCAGTATAGTTTGATCATACTTTCCCCTCTCCCAACTCTTAGATTCTCTACCCACCTAGCTCCACACCCTTTCTCTCTTGAGATAAGGTCTTAACTTTATACCCTTGGCTGGCCTGAAACTTCATCTTTCGCTTCCTCCTTCTGATGGTGTACTGCTTCAATTGGAGTTTTTGTTTGGGCTTTTTAGTTTTCCGACATTTAAAATTTTTTTAGGTTAAGTCTAGGAGTGTGATTCTTATTCCTGAATTGAAAAAGTGTGAACATCTTGATGGCTCTTGTTTTGTGTGTTGTTTTAAAATTTAAAAAAAAATACTATGTATAGGTTTGTGTATACCATGGTATGCATGTAGAGAATCATGGGACCACTTCATGGGGTTGGTTTCCCCCTTCCATCATGTGGTTTCTGGGATCAAACTCAGGACTGGATTGTTAACAAGTGCCTTTACCCACTGATCTGACTCTGGCACACTTTCTGCCTTCTGAAATAGCCTTCAGATATAAAAAATAGAAAAACTTTTGTATGTACTTAACTAAAACTAACAGTTAAAAATTTATCACACTTTGGGACATAATTTTTCTTTTATTAAAGGTATCCTGTGATAACAATATGTTGAAAAACCTTCTGCACTTTTTTATTATTTGGTTTTTTTTTTTTTTTTGAGACAGAGTTTCTCTGTAGCTTTGGAGCCTGTCCTGGAACTCACTCTGTAGACCAGATTGGCCTCGAACTCAGAGACCTGCCTGCCTCTGCCTCCTAAGGGATTAAAGGCGTGTGCCACCGCCACCTGGCCTTTCTGCTCCTTTTATTGACAACTTTGCTTCAACTGAATTCTGACTAGGGGATCTTTGCTCACTGGATGAGTCATGAGTTTTTGGATGAGTTTTGGATGAGGATCCTCCGTTCTTTAAAGACTGTCAGCTTTTTAGCTAGATATGGTGGGACGTGCTTATAAAACAAGCAGTTGAGAACTGAAAGTAGGGGGATCAGAGTTCAAGACCAGCCTTGGCTACATACAGAGAGTTAGTCTTTATTACATTTATTTGTGTGTCTGTATCTTTGTGATTTTTTTTTTTGTGTGTGTGTGTGTAATGAAAGAACAAATTGCAGGGATTAGTAAGTTCCCGGTTCTCTCCTCTCCTATGTGGAGCCCAGGAATTGAACTCAGGTTATCAGGTTTAGAGGCAAGAGCCCTTACTGTAGGGCTGAGTCTTTTCTTAGTTTTCAAATGACAGAAGGGAACATTTTGTCTTTGCTTTTCTTTTGCTTTGCTAGAAATTGAGTTCACTCTTAGGCTCATTCACAACCTGTTCTCAAACCCTAGTTTTAAGTGCCTGTGATGTGTTGGTTCTTTTATTTAGGTAGTCATTCATATATCTTACTCTTGTGATTAAGAATTACTATAGAGGCTGGAAAGATGGCTCAGCCATTAAGAGTACTTGTTGCTCTTCTAGAGTACCTGCGCTTGATTTCAGGCATCCGTGTAGCAGCTTATAACTGTAACTCCAGAACCAGAGCCATCTTCTAGCATCAAAGGACATAAGGCGCATAATACACTTGGTACATCGACATGCGGATGAAACACCCATACACTTAAATGTCTTTTTAAATTTATTTATTACGTGCCAATCCCAGTTTCCCCTTCCTCCTTTCCTCCCATTCCCCCTCTCCCACCTTCCCCCTCCCCCACCTGCTCCTCAGACAGGGGTAAGGTTTTGTTTTGTTTTGGTTTTGGTCTGGCAAGACAGTGTTTCTCTGTGTAACAGCCCCAGATCTCCCGGAACTTGTTTTGTAGACCAGAAATCTGCCTGTCTCCGAATGCTGGCACTAAAGGTGTCTACCCCCATACTGACCATGTAAAAAAATTTTTGTTTTGTTTTGTTTTTGTTTTTCGAGACAGGGTTTCTCTGTGCCTTTGGATCCTGTCCTGGAACTAGCTCTTGTAGACCAGGCTGGCCTCGAACTCACAAAGATCTGCCTGCCTCTGCCTCCCGAGTGCTGGGATTAAAGGCGTGCACCACCACCGCCCGGCGTAAATAAATCTTTAAATAAAAAAAAAAACTATTTAGTGAGTGCTCAGTATATGCCAGTAGTGAGTTATTCTCTAATCCTTATAGCCATATCAAGGAGCAGATATTTTTGGATGCCTGTTTATAACAGCATTATAAGAAATGAGGCAGATTTCACTGTGTAGTGAATGCATAGTATTAGGACCATAATTCAAACCTAAGTCTTTAACCGTGCAGTCCATACCTCCTCACTTAATTTGGAAGTATCTACAGTGAACTTTGCTTTAGGTGATGGCAATGATCAAGACTTCTGAACTTTTTATGGTAGTTTTGTTTACTTTTTACTGTTTGTTATTTTTTTGAGACAGAGTTTCTGCATCCCAGGCTGTGGTTTGGTTTTGGAGACCGCTGCTTACTCTATGTAACCCTGGTTGTCTCTGCCTCCCAGGTACTAGGATTAAAGGCATGTGCCACTACAACAGGTGCATACTGAGTGGGTGCTTTTTTTTTTTTAATTTAAAACTTGTAAAGATTTTTTTTTGTTTGTATATGTGTGAGTGTGGGCAAGTGCCCCTGGAGGCCAAAAGATAGCATTTAATTATATGGATCTGGATTTAGATGCATCTTTTTATTTACTTATTTTTGAGATAGGCGTTTTCTGTGTAGCCCTGACTGTCCTTGTACTCACTCTGTAGACCAGGCTAGCCTCGAGTTCACAGAAATCCACCTGCTTCTGTCTCCCAAGTCTAGAATTAAAGTCCCATGTGCCGCCACAACCCAGCACTAGATGTATTTTAAATAAATAGATTAGAAAAAAATTTAGAAAGTGTTGGGATTAAAGGCATGTACCAGCACCACACCCCATGCCCGGCCCTTTGTGGTTTTTTGTTCTCCTTTGTTTTGAGACAGGATCTCATTGGGCAGCATTTGGCTAGCCTGAAACTTACTATGTAGACTAGGTTGACCTCAAACTCAGAGATCTGCCTCTGTCTGCTTCCTGAGTGCTAGGATTAAAGGTGTGCTCCATCAGGCCTGACCCTTTGTGGTTTTGTTTTGTTGTGTTTTTAGTTTTTCAAGCTTTAGTTTCTCTGTGTAGCCCTGGCTGTCCTGGAACTTGCACTATAGACCAGGCTACACTTGAACTCAGTGATGTCTCTGCCTCTGCCTCATAGACCTTGGGAGGAATGTTTTTAAATGTGCTTTCATACACAATAGGGCTGGTTTGGGGGGAAGTTTTGTTTTGGTTTTTTTTTTTTTTTTAGTTTAAAATAGTCTTTTTTGGTTTTTCGAGACAGGGTTTCTCTGTGGCTTTGGTGCCTCTCCTGGCACTAGCTCTTGTAGACCAGGCTGGCCTCGAACTCACAGAGATCTGCCTGCCTCTGCTTCCCAATTGCTGGGATTAAAGGCGTGCGCCACCACCGCCCGGCTAAAATACAGTCTTAAATATCTTAGGCTGTCCTAAATTGTGCCTTGTTATTCAGAGAAACCAGTTGTAAAACAAACGATAGAATACCAAGATAATTTTAATGACATGTAAACTGTCAGTAACTGACTAAATCATAAATGTTGGATATTTGACATTCCACTTTTTTCTGTAGGGTGCAAACATGCAGAGCAATAAAAACTTTAACTTGGATAAGCAGAACCATACTCCAAGGAAGCACCATCAACATCACCACCAGCAGCACCATCAGCAGCAGCAGCAGCAGCAGCAGCAGCAGCAGCAACCACCACCACCAATACCTGCAAATGGACAGCAGGCCAGCAGCCAAAGTAAGTAGATTGTGAGTGATGGAGCGTAAATAGGTTCGATCAAGAACAGTTTCATGGTTTTTAGGATTATAGGTGAAATAGGGCTTTAGTAGCATTTTTTGTTGTTTTTGTTGTTTACTTTTTTCCCGATTTTACCAAGACATGATTTCTCTAACAGCTCTGGCTGTCCTGGAACTAACTCTGTAGACCAGGCTGGTCTCTGCCTTCCTGAGTCTTGGGATTAAAGGAGTCGCCACCACTGCCTGGCTTTTTTTTTTTTTCCAGGTAGGATCTCAGCATGCAGCCCTTGACTGCTGGGTTAGAATTTGCCTCTGCTTCCCTACGGAATACTGGGATATGTCCTGCTCTATTTTGTGCTGTGTGTTTTTTTTTAAAACAACATTTTAAAAACTATTTATTCCTATTTTATATGTATTGATGTTGTGTGAGGGTGTCCGATCCCCTGGAACTGGAGTTACAGAGAGCTGTGAGCTGCCATATGGGTGCTGGGAATTGAAACTGGCTTCTCTTAAGCACTGAGCCATTTCTCCAGCCTCCTGTTTTGTTTTTCAAATAAGATTTACTTTATGTGTATGAATGTTTTGTTCTTGAGTGTATCTAGTGCTCATGGAGGTCAGAAGAGGGCATTGGATCTTCCAAGTTTTTGTTTTTCAAGACAGGGTTTCTCTGTAGCTTTAGAGCCTGTCCTGGAACTAGCTCTTGTAGACCAGGCTGGCCTCGAACTCACAGAGATCCGCCTGCCTCTGCCTCCCGAGTGCTGGGATTAAAGGCGTGCGCCACCAGTGCCCGGCCCAAGTTTTTTTTTTTTTAAGATGGTTGTCAGCTGCCACGTTGGTGCTGGGAATCAAACCTGTGTCCTCTGAAAGAGTACGTGCTCTTAACTGCCAAGCCAACTCTCTAGCTTTTCCTATTTGGTTCTTAAGTGGTATTTTATGATAGAAGGGGGTTGATCACCTGAAACAAAGGAGCAGACATCAGTAGAGTATAGGTTATACAGTAGAGTATAGGTTATACTGTTATTGGCATGTTCTACTGACAAACAAATGTCTGTCTGTCTGTGTGTAGTTTGGGTCTTAGAGATAGCCATCAGAGAATATAGGAAAAAATTTAAGAGTTAATGGAATGTTAACTATAATAAGACTTAATTTCTGGTCTATGCCCAGGCTATTTTTAATCTGTTAAAGTCTTTGTATGTTCTCGTTCCTTTAGGAATCTGAGTACCTATAAGAATAGAAACCTGGCTGGGTGGTGGTGGTGTACGCCTTTAATCCCAGCACTCGGGAGGCAAAGGCAGGCGGATCTCTGTGAGTTCGAGGTCAGCCTGGTCTACAGAGTGCATCCCAGGACAGTCGGGGCTACACAGAAAAATGCTGCCTTGGAAAACCAAAAACAAACAAAAAAGAGAGTGGCAGCCTACAGCATTTGTCCCTGTAAGACTGTTCAACTACCAGAGTTCACTCGCCCCCATCATAACCCAGATCATTGCTCACCTCAGTTTGACTGGCTTTCACCCAGTTAAATGCAGGAAGTGGAATCTGGCTAGCTCCAGGACAGGCTCCAAAGCTACAGAGAAATCACATGGAACATAGTCACACTTACACACATAAAGTAATTTGTTTGAAAGGGAGGCAATAGAAGTAGAGGCTGATGAGGTGGCTCAGTAGTTAAGAGCTGAGCCTGTACTACTCTTGGAAAAGACCAGGTTCCATTCTGGGTACCCATATCTGGTGGGTCAACCACCTGTAACTAACTTGAGTTCCAGGGGTCTGCATTTAAACTCATCCAGGCAGACATACATACACATCTGTGGTTTGTTTTGGTTTTTTGAGACAGGGTTTTTCTGTGTTAACAGCCCTGCCTGTCCTGGAACTCACTCTGTAGACCAGGCTAGGCCTTGAACTCTCAGAGATCGGCCTGCCTCTTCCCGAGTGCTGGGATCAAAGGCGTGTGTCACAACTGCTGCTTTCACATTCTAAAATGCCATTTACTGATGAATTGGATAGGATGCATTGGGTGGTGTTTGTCTTCATCCCAAAAGCAATGCTGAGGATGTGGCTAATTCATTTCCTAATCTTTTGATTGACTGTCTTCTTCCAGATGAAGGTTTAACCATTGACCTGAAGAATTTTAGGAAACCAGGAGAGAAGACTTTCACCCAACGAAGCCGTCTCTTTGTAGGCAATCTTCCTCCTGACATCACTGAGGAGGAAATGAGGAAACTTTTTGAGAAATATGGGAAAGCAGGCGAGGTTTTCATTCATAAGGATAAAGGCTTTGGCTTCATTCGCTTGGTAAGATTATTTTCCCTTCGGCTTGAAGTCTAATGTAGGTTTATTTGCCTTGTACACAAAGACTAAAGTATAGGAGTTATTTTTGCTTGCAGATCTCATTATGTAACCCCAGGGTTTCCTTGAACTCACAGGGTTCCTACCTCTACTTCTCAAGTGCTGGATGACACACCTGCTTGCACCACCATGCTTGGGTTAAGTGAAAATGAAGTTTGCTTTAGTAATTATCAAGGTTTATATTATTCCCAAAATCCTTGTATATGACATGTATTCTTATTCTTAAAAACCCTGAGGGGGGACAATTTTTTTTATCTTTTCAAAATCTTTTAATATTAGTCAAGTGAATATGCATTTTCTTTCTGAGGGAGACAGTTGGTAATCAAATGTAGACTCTAATATTAGATAAGTGTGCTGCTGCTCAGTGGTGCTCTCAGTTCTGCCAATGTTTTGTGCAGATTTTATGTTTAAATCTGGTTTGAGTTAACCCGGGCAGTGGTGGTGCACGCCTTTAATTCCAGCACTCAGGAGGCCAGTGTGATGTGCAGTGAGGTCCATGACAGCCTGGGCTACGGAGAAACCCTGTCTCAAAAAACAAAAATCTCATTTGATTTAGGAAAGAGTATAGAAGAAAGAAGCTTTTGTTTTGTTTTTGTTTTTTCAAGACAAGGACTTAACTATGTGGCTCTGGCTATTCTGGAACTAGGTCTTGCAGATATCTGCCTGCCTCTGCCTCCTGAGTGTTAGGATTAAAAGTGTGTGCTACCACCGCCTGACCTAATTAAGCTTCTTGGTCAGGCAATCTGATGCCCTCTAATGACCACCAAAGGCCCCACGTACACACATTGTGCATAAATCTATATGCAGTTACAACATTCATATACATAAAGTAGTTATTATTTTAGAACAGAATTAATTCTGGTGTAATAGTGTAAATTAAAATATTCTGAACTGGTAAGTATTCTGAATTGTTAACTATACATCTGTGACCCTCATCTAGAACTCAATATGTAGTCTAGGCTGGTCTAGATATCTGCCTGCCTCTACCTCCTGAGGGCTAGAATTAAAGGCATGTGCCACCATAACCACCATTTTGTCTCTGTTAAATTCTAATTTTCTTGTTTTTTCCAGGAAACACGAACCCTAGCGGAAATTGCCAAAGTGGAGTTGGATAATATGCCACTCCGTGGAAAGCAGCTGCGTGTGCGTTTTGCCTGTCATAGTGCATCCCTTACAGTCCGCAACCTTCCTCAGTATGTGTCCAATGAACTGCTGGAAGAAGCCTTTTCTGTGTTTGGCCAGGTAGAGAGGGCTGTGGTCATTGTGGATGACCGAGGAAGGCCCTCAGGGAAAGGCATTGTTGAGTTCTCAGGGAAGCCAGCTGCTCGGAAAGCTCTGGACAGATGCAGTGAGGGCTCCTTCTTGCTAACCACGTAAGTAGAGTTTTCAGACAGTGGTTTTTGGGTTCCTTAATCTTTCTTTGGTATGGAGAGTTAACATCTTGTAATCCTGTTCCTATTTTTATTTAAAGACTTAACACTAACTCAGCTTTTCTAATAACAATTTTCAGTGTAATTTTTTTCTTTTTTTTTTTTTTCGAGACAGGGTTTCTCTGTGGCTTTGGAACCTGTCCTGGAACTAGCTCTGGTAGACCAGGCTGGTCTCGAACTCACAGAGATCCGCCTGCCTCTGCCTCCCAAGTGCTGGGATTAAAGGCGTGCGCCACCACCACCCGGCCATTCAATGTGATCTTAAATAGTTATGTATATATGTGCATGTAAATGCCATAGTGCACACTTGGGAAGCCAGTTTTCACTCTTTCCACCTCTACATGGGCTTCAGGACCAAGCTCAGGGTACCTAGTTTGCATGAACAAGTGCCTTTATCCATTGAACTGTCATGCCCTAGATCATAAATTAATGGAAGGGGTATGAGGATAACTTTCAAGATGGAGAGATGCCTCCGTGGTTAAGAACATTGTCTGCTCTTGCAGAGGACCTGAGTTTGATTCCCAGCACCCACCTGTTGACTCAAAATCCCAGCATTCCAGAGGCAGGTAGATCTCTAAGTTTGAGGCCATCCTGGTCTACAAAGCGAGTTCCAGGACAGCCTGAGCTGTTAAACAGAGAACAAAAACAAACAGAAAAGTCATCTGTAACTTCAGGATCTGATGCCAACCTCAGCAAGAACCAGGTGGATGTGGTACATGGACATAAATGCAGGGAAAAGCATACATGTGGAATAATCATAGCACATTTTCCCATTTTAGAATTCTGGGAAATTGTTTTGTTGAATGTAGTGTCTCAGCATTTTTTCTCCTTCATTTTCTAGAGTTACCAAATATTAGATAAGTACTCTTCCAACATACTGAGTACTTTTTTGAGAGATCTGAAACGTGGGCTGTTAATTCCAAATTACTCATAATGCCAGTAAGAAGGACTTTGTTATTTGGAGTATAAAAATATCTTCAGAAATGTTTAGATGTGGTAATTCACATCTATAATCTCAGACTAAGAAAGAGGAGTTAACTCCATTAACTTGAGACCAACCCAGCTTACAGTCTGAATCGTTGCCAAATTCCCATTCCTGGCAAAAATGTTGTAGTTGTCCAGTTCTGAAGTTCTCATCCCTAATTAGTTCATCATGCCAGTGTCGGGCATAGGGAGCATGCTTTTTGGGGTATGGCTTCATTAACACTAACTCCTTCTTTTACCCAGATTTCCTCGGCCTGTGACTGTGGAGCCTATGGACCAGTTAGATGATGAGGAGGGACTTCCAGAGAAGCTGGTTATAAAAAACCAGCAATTTCACAAGTATGTGGTCCAGATGGGTTGACTCCTGCATTTCCATGGTGGTGGTGGGGTGTATGTTTATATGTGTGGTGTTGGCAGTTGAACCCAGGACCATAACCTGTTTGACTACACTTCTATCTCCTAGTTATTTTCCCATTCTTGAAATTTAAAAGGGTGTTTAAAAGAGTCATGTCTGTGTGTACATATGTACTTGTGTGCACACATTGTGCATATCTTTGTATATATACATATGTGTGTTCACTTGGCTCTTAGAAAAGAATGATTCTAAGAAATTCTGGACTAAGTACATACATAATATTTATTCTCTATAGGGAGCGAGAACAGCCACCCAGATTTGCACAGCCAGGGTCTTTTGAGTATGAGTATGCCATGCGCTGGAAGGCACTTATTGAGATGGAGAAGCAACAGCAGGATCAAGTGGACCGCAATATCAAGGAGGCCCGTGAGAAGCTGGAGATGGAGATGGAGGCAGCACGCCATGAGCACCAGGTTATGCTAATGAGGCAGGGTGAGTATAGGCCTGTTGGTTGTAAAACTACAATAAATATCAAATGTCATTTTTTGTTCAGTAATTTCTTTGTTCTTTGGTAGAAAAAAAAATTTCTGCTTTTGTTCCCTGAAATGACTTAGTTGATTTTGATGGGGGTGGGTTTGGAATATTGAATACTAGATGGATTCTATGAAGAAGAAAATAGTAAGGTTTGAGTTCATTTCTCATTCTTGGATTATATATTGTCTTAGTTAAGGTTTCTACTGCTGTGTTGAAGCACCATGGTCAAAAACAATTTGAGGAGGGAAAAGGTTTATTTTGTCTTAGAATTACAGATAACAGTCTATCATTGAGGGAAGCTAGGGCAGGAACTTAAGTAGGGCAGAGACCTGCAGGAAGGAACTGATGGAGAATTTTATTAGGTTGCTCCTCATGGCTTGTCCACCGTGCTTGCTTTCTTTTTGTTTTTTTTGGGTTTTGTTTGCTTGTTTGAGGAATGGTTTCTCTCTGAAGCCCTGGCTGTCCTAGAACTTGTTCTGTAGACTAGGATGGCTTTGAACTCAGAGACCCACCTGCCTCTGCCTCCTGAGTGCTGGGATTAAAGGCATGCGCCACTATGCCTGGCTTACCCACCATGAGTTGGGCCATGCCACATCATTCAAGGAAATGCACCGTAGGCTTGTCCACTGACCAATCTCAATTGAGGTTCCCTCTTCCAAAATGACTATAGCTTGTGTCTGGTCAACATCTTTGCTTTCTGGATATTTGTGGGAAATTATTGTATATGAAAAAATCAAAGTCTAAATCTGTTGCTAGATTTGATGAGGCGTCAAGAAGAGCTTCGGAGAATGGAGGAGCTGCATAACCAAGAGGTTCAGAAACGAAAGCAGCTAGAGCTCAGGTAGCTCCTTTTGTTTGTTTGGGGCCTGGGCGCATGTTACAGTGTGTGGAGGCCATAGGACAACTTTCAGAAGCAATTCTGTCCTCCTATACCATTGTAGTCCTAGGGATTAATTAAACTGGTCATCAGTAAGCACCTTTCTCCACTGAGCCGTCTCACCAGCTTTGTAACTCCTTTTCTTTAACCGTTTTGTTTCTCTAAGAGTAATGTTTTTTTTCCTTCACCCCACCATTCTCCCTGATACATTGTAAATACTGGCAAATATTCCTGCTGCCTCTCAGGTTCTCCCTTTGGGTAGCTAGCTGTTTTAGCTGCATTTGGGTTCTAGGGATTGCCTTAGGACTTCACTAAAGGGAAAGAGCTGAGTGCTTGTCTCTGAATCTCTTTGGGTGTTGCCCTGGTACTTGGCAAGCTATGCAGGTTTTCGGTAAGGTTGTCTCTTTGCCTCAACCTTCTTCCTCTTCCAAGTGGTCTGCTCATGCTCTGGAATGCCTTTATATTAAAATAACCTTGGTGACTTTATAGGCAGGAAGAGGAGCGCAGGCGCCGTGAGGAAGAAATGCGGCGGCAACAAGAAGAAATGATGCGGCGACAGCAGGAAGGATTCAAGGGAACCTTCCCTGATGCGGTATATCTTCCATGTGCCCATGATGTGCCAGGCCAGTGGTGATAAGACAAAACTAACATAAAATATCTGTTAGGATACCAGGTTATGACCAATTTTTCTATTCTATAAAATTCCTTTTAGGAGAAAAAAGATGTTGATAGGGAGGTGAGGTAAGGTTTGAAAGCGAGCTCTTGCTTTATTGCAAATTTAGGATAAAAAGCCAGTACCATTGTTGTTCATGTCCAGTGACAAAAGAGGTAAATCGAGTCCTGTAACAGAATTTGGCTAATCTACTGCTATCCCCAGCCCCAAGAAGAAGTTAGTACTTTCTTCCCCCTGTTGCCTCTTTTCGTTCCTGATAGAAAATTCTAATTTGTTACCTGAAGTCACTGCACAAATAGCAAGAGGGCATTAGTATGTCATCACTGTTTACTTCCTTCATGTTGTCATCAGTGGATTGTAATAGTGATTGTTGTCTTGGACTGTGTTGAGTATGTATTTTTTTTCAGAGAGAACAAGAGATACGGATGGGCCAAATGGCTA
The DNA here is from genome assembly GCA_004026605.1 of Ondatra zibethicus. Classification (NCBI taxonomy): domain Eukaryota; kingdom Metazoa; phylum Chordata; class Mammalia; order Rodentia; family Cricetidae; genus Ondatra; species Ondatra zibethicus. Next base: position 29,159 of record PVIU01007741.1, read on the forward strand.
TGGGAGGTAAGGACTTAAGAGTTAAATAGTTCTGGTGACTTTCAGGGTGAAAAGGATAGTTATAGAACAGAACAGCAGGAAATAAAGCCAATAATGGATCATTTGATGCCACTCCATTAGCCAGAAAGACTCCAGGCCCATCAGCCAGACTAGGTGCTGTGAAATGGGGAAATATAAACATGGTAACATAAGAAGGAAAAGAGCAGCAGGTATCCAGTAACCAAAGAACTGCCTGCCTTTTTTCCCCCTAAGTTGGCTGGCCAGTTACTATGATCTGCCTTTCTCTGCCTCACAAAATCCTGTCTGGCTCTTTTTTCTCTCTCTCTAGACAGGGTCTTACTATGTACATCTGGCTCTTGGCTGTCCTAGAACTCAGTATGTAGACCAGGCTGGTCTTGAACTCATGGAACCTGTCTTTTCCCTCCCGAATGTTGGGATGTCCATGCCTGGCATTTTTTTTTCTTTAATGTGCGAACCTGGAATTTAAACTCAGATCCGACGAGATTAATTTCTTCCTTTTTTTTTTTTTTAAAAAAAAAACCTGATCTCTGAGTTATGGAGCTGCTACCTAGTCTACATTTAAATGACTTGACATTTCCAGAAACATTAGGGCTAGAAATGGGAGGCTGTTGATATATCTTGTCTACAGATCCTACTTAATTGTTTCTTGGTATACTATTCTGCTTTAGGTGCTATGGGCATAAACAATAGAGGTGCCATGCCCCCTGCTCCTGTGCCAACTGGTACCCCAGCTCCTCCAGGACCTGCCACTATGATGCCAGATGGAACTTTGGGATTGGTAATAAACTACAGGGCTTCATAATAATTGTAAATAGTGATAAGAGGAGCTTTTCAACCTCTGGAGTCTAATTTTTATGGATATGGGTGTGTGTGTGCACATGTATGTACATGTAAGTGTGCATTGTGTGTTGTTCCTCAGGAGTCATCTGTTACTGGAACTTGCCAGTTAGGCTAGATTGACTGCTCTTTAACATTGGATGCTGGGGAATTAAACTTGAGCTCTCAAGCTTGCAGGACAGGTACTTAACCCAACTAAGCTATCTGCCCAGCATCTACTACCTGAGTTTACTTGGATTTTTGTTACAGGTACTGATTTTTAGGATTATTGGTATACATAAAATGTAACCTTAAGATGTTAATTAAACCCAGGATCTGATATATGTTAGGCAACAGTTGTCTCACTATTCCGTGTCCCTGGTATTTTATCTGTAAATCTTGAGAAAATTCAATACCATATTGGAGTTTAAACGATAGCCTCTATCTGGCTATCTGACTGTAATCATTGTCCTCAGTAAACAAATTGCTTTTTGTTTTGTTGATTTTGGGGTTTTTGAGATAGAGTCTCTGTATTTCTGGCTGTCCGGAGCTTGCTATGTAGACTAGGCTGGCATCAAACTCAGAGATGCTCCTGCCTCTACCTTCCAAATGCATGTACAACATTGCCTGGCTAGCAGGTTGCTCTTAGAGGGGCAAGTCAAGAAAGCTTAGATATAATGACATATAATGAATGTTAATTCAAGGGCCTTGTGGTTCATAAAGTCTGGAAGTTGTTCAGATGTCAAAATGGAATAGGCCAAAACTGGATAGAATTAAGGTTTCTAGAGAAATGATAACCTGTTCTTCCTCGTTTGGAAAAAGGACTTGGATAGAACCTATCCAAATAGGAATTTCAGTTGTATATAAAATATAGATAAAAAGCTAAAGAAGTACAGCCTTATGTTCCTTTCAGGGCCACTAGAACTCTAAGCAGACTTAGTTACCTTGCCCCTAGCAGTCAGGAGTCTTGAATAGTTAAGTAGAAATGGCTTATAGTGAGTGGCAAGACCATAAATGAGTGAGAAGCTGAGGACAGAGACTGTATTTAACATTGTTCTCTTTCTCTTTTAAGACCCCACCAACAACTGAACGTTTTGGCCAAGCTGCTACAATGGAAGGAATTGGAGCAATTGGTGGAAATCCTCCTGCTTTCAACCGTCCAGCTCCTGGAGCTGAATTTGCTCCAAATAAACGCCGCCGATACTAAATAAAAGTTGCAGTGTCTAGTTTCCCGCAACCCTTAAAAGAAAGGTTCTTTTTGGACTAGCCAGAATTCTACCCTGGAAAAGTGTTAGGGGTTCTTCCCAATAGATAGGTCTTCCCTGCCTGTAATACTCTAGGAATGTATGCTTGGAGGCAGAGGGCAAGGGAGGGGTGTTATTTAACAAATCAAAGTCTGTGGTATATTGCTTTCTCAAGTCTGTCTGGTGCATTCCTCAAGTGTGTTGATTATTGAGGGCCTTGAACCATAGCAAAATGAACTCAGAGAGCTCCATTAATCTTGATCATTCCTGTTTCCTTCTTTCTTCCTTGCTTTATTCCATCCTTCCCTCCTTCATTCATCATGTTTTAATTACTTTTTCATCTTTATTCCCCTCAACCCCAGAGACACTGCCATATATATACCACAAAACCTAAACATCCTCCAATGACCTAGCCCAATTCCTCCATTCACTCCCAGGTGAGAATTCAGACGAATGTCCACAGAGGTTACAACATACATACGGTTCTGTTATATCTCATATATAACCCCTTCATGTCCTAAGGAAGACATTTTCTCTTAGAGGTTTTCATTTTAGTATATCTTTTAAAAAAAAGTCTTGTATTAACATGCCTCCATGTTTTTCTTGGGTAAGGACTACTCAAGAATGAATGCCCTTTTCTGTCTGATATTGCTGTTCACAGCTTTTCTTGATAGGCCTAGTACAATCTTGGGAACAGGGTTGCTGTGTGTTGAAGGTCTGACAGTAGCTCTTAGCCTTGCCTATCTTAGGTAGTTACGCTGTGCATTTTTTTATTGGTGTACTATGTTTGATTTGTTCCTGATACCTTCAATTTGAAATTTTTCTGAGAAATGGAGCAGTAATGCAGCATCACCTTATTAAAATACATTTGAAGCCTTTTAATTTTCTGTGCTGGTTTTTGAAGGGGAAGGGAAGAAATTCTGTCTTGGGAGATGTGTATAGTAGACTGCATAATGGTGATCTCTGTCACCTTTTCAAATACTAAACATTAGGCAAACATGGGCAGGGGAGGGTGAGATGCAAGGTAGAGTGGCTAGGATCAATGCTGGGTAATGGTAGTGGCAAGCTACTCCAAATGGCAGAAAATGGAGGGGTTGTATCCATACCACATAGGGAGGGAGGATCTTAATTAGTATTTTGTTTCTTAGCAGCTGCTGGTATGTCAGAGGCTTGGAATTGGCAACATCTAAAACTGCTGTAGTTACTGACCTCACCCAAGTTCCAAGGGCTCTTCCTGAGCCTCAGAGCTAAAACACTCTGGAGCACTTTCCTATTGGCTGGGAAGACCAACTGAAGTTCCCTTGCCCATGTTTGGAGGTGGACGCCTCCTGAACTAAAGATAGAAACAGCTGGCCCTTCTAGGCAGCTAAAAGCCTTCAGACTTAAGAGGTGTTCCCCACTCTGCAGCCAGACTCCTTGAAATACCCTTTGAGTAAGCTCAACCAACGCCTCCATGTCTCTTCTCTGCCATAACAAAGGCTGTGGGCAACACTTTGACCCTAATATCAATCTCCCTGGTGAGTAAATACTGACCTTGGGCTCTGAGCAACTGTTAGCTGTTCAGCTGTGGGCTGGCTATTGGGAACAGGGAGAACAAAAATTGGGCATAATTTGGGTGATCTTCAGTCTGCTGGTTTACTTTCCACATTGTATGAAGAACCATTAACACGAACCCGAAGAAAATATGAGGGGTGCTATTTGACATAGTTGTCTTTCCTGCCTTGATCTTTCTGGTATCTACAGATTCCTGTCACTATCACCCTGGGGTCCCAATCTTCCATGATGCACTTAAGGTGAGGAATAGGTGATGGGGGTCTAGCAAGAGCATTTTCCCCCAAGGAAATATACCCAGGAAATCTAAGCTGATCAGGGTCTCTTGTTGTTAGGGTTGGTCCTGCTGCCGAAAGCGAACTGTAGATTTCTCTGAGTTCTTAAATATCAAGGTAAAGCCTTTACTTCCTCGGATTCTAGTCCCTATGGAAGAACTCTTCTAATCCTTATCTCCTTATCTACTAGGGCTGTACTGTGGGACCACACTGTGCTGAGAAGCTTCCTGAGGGCCCTCAGCCTGAGGGCCCTGCCACGAGTTCACTTCAGGAGCAAAAACCTCTGAATACAATTCCAAAGTCAGCAGAGACCTTGCTCCGAGAAAGGCCTAAGTAAAGAGACTCAGGGCTTTTTTCTCTACCCATGCAGCTTTCTAGGGATTAATGTCTCACTGGGGATTGGAAACAAGGGGTTAGAGATGTGAGGAGGGTCATGTGCTGGCTTACATGATGCATCTTTTGTCATAGGGGAAATTTGTGTCAAGAAATGTCTGTTGATATAAGACAGTGTAAGGATGATGGAATAGATCCCTTTATTCTAGGGACTAGGTAACTCCTCAAATACATGGTATATAGTAGAGTAGCGACTAGATGACCTGTGCTTTGATTTTTGTCGAGCTAGGCTGTCTGTGTGGCCCAGTCTTGAAATTTTTTACATATTTACAGGTGTGCACAACCGCACCTGCTTGAAAATGAAGTGATATTTTTGTTGCATGTTTTCAGTTTTTAATAATTTTTAGTATAGAAAGTTTTCATACATGTATCATTGTACGTTGCTCATGCCCACCCCCCAACACACCTCTATTGATCTCTTTGGTTTTGGAAGAACTTAATCTTAACGTGTTTTGTTGACTCATTCCTGTACTCCCAATACTTAGAATGCTCGGTCAGTAAGATTGCTGTGGATATTGGACTGGCCTGGGATACAGAAAATAAAAAGTAAATCTTAAATTACTGCACATGTTGCTCTGTGCCCATAGATTGCAAAGCTTAGGCAGAGGTGGCAGGATCACCAGAGGTCTGAGGCTAGTGCATTCTATAGTTATGGTTACCAAGTGACATCTTGTTTCAAAACAACAAAAGGAGCCAGTAGTATGGCTCAACAAGAAAAGGTGATTCCTTCATAATACTGACTAGCTGGGTTTGGTCCCAGAAGTCTACATAAAGATGCAAACCGAGAAGTAACACTACAAAGTTGTCCTCTGACCTCCACACATGTCCTATAATATGCAGCCCAGACACTAAACTAGTAATAATAAACAAAAGTTCAAAACAAAAGCTTAATATTTTATTTGAATTTCTTTCTGAAACAAGGTAACCCTGACATTTTTATTTCTATGTAAGTGTGTGTGGCTACAGGTGATTGTGTGCTACCTGCTGTAGGTGCTGGGGACTGAACTCAGGTCTTCTGCAAGAGCAATAAGGTTCCCCTACTTCAGGCTGCACATTCTCTCCAGCGCATTAAAAAGCTACATCTTGCAGGTGTGGTGGGTGCATGCCTTTAATCCCAGCACTCAGGAAGCAGAAGTGGGTGGATCTCTTGAGTTCCAGGACAGCCAGGTCTACAGAATGAGTTCCAGGACAGCCAGGGCTACACAGAGAAACCTAAAAAAAAAAAAAAAAAACTACCTTACATCATAGGAAGTAGTATTAGGAAGGCAGGAGGTTGCAGAGAATATTATAAGCAAGAAGGCATTAAGTTCACAATCAAATAGAGGAAGAGGAAGTGATGTAGTTTTGCAGAGAAATGTGGGAAGAGTAGAAGCAACCAACTGCAAAGGAAGCCCTGAGCTTTCTCCAGGGCTATGGGATTTGAATGTCCACAGAGGTGAAAATAGCCAGTAGAGTTGTCCCCTGATTTCTCTGACCCTGATACGCTTTCACCAGATTTACTTGATTCTAACACTGTGGGTTGGGGTGCTAGAGCTGGTTATTCTGATGAATGGATCAGATCTAAATGCCTGCTTATAACCTATAGGGCAGAGATGCCTCCAAAACTGCTGCCACTTACTATATCTCAAGCCTTGGGAGTGGCATTGGAACAGAAGGAACTAGACCAGGAACCTGGAGCAGGTAAGTGGGCCTTTAATAGGACAAGTCTCAAAGACTGGAATTTTATGTAAATGGCAGTAGGGTGGGGGAAACAGAAAAATTCCTGACTTTTTCCTTTGCCCAGGACTTGACAGTAGTCTGATCTGGACTGGTTCCAGCTGCCAGAACCCAGGATGTGATGCTGTGAGTGAGAGTTTTGTGGGGGCTCAAGCATGTGGCTGAGAGATATCTGAGCGATGCCTGGGGATAAGCATGAATTTGAATGACCTGTTTCTCCTTTGGCCTTTTTAGGTTTACCAAGGTCCTGAGAGTGACTCTGCTCCATGTACCTACCACCCAGGGGCACCTCGGTTTCATGAGGGGTAAGAGAAAGTACTGGGTAGGTTTCTCCCAATAAAAATGAGAGTAAGGGCTTGGGGTAGAATTCATATAAATGATCTTCCTCCCTCAGGATGAAGTCTTGGAGCTGTTGTGGTATCCAGACCCTGGATTTTGGGGCATTTCTGGCACAGCCAGGATGCAGAGTTGGTAGACATGACTGGGCAAAGCAGGTAAGCCTCCCCACTTCTTAAACAGTTGGTTAGGCCCCAGTTACAGAGATAAGCTCTCCTCGTACCTCCTGGCTGACCTCCCTAAATTTTTCCTTTAATACAAGTCAAAATTCTGTTTTTTATCTCTCTATAGCCCAGAGTCTTGGCTATATGAAATAGTTAATCTGAGTTTTTTTGTGTCTTTATTCCCCATGAGACTCCTCCTGGTTTAATAGTTGATTTTTCCCATCTTCTTTCCACATCTCTTTAGCTGCCAGCTTCTTGCCGCCATGATTGGCACCAAACAGATTCCTTGGTAGTGCTGACTGTATATGGCCAGATTCCACTTCCTGCATTTAACTGGGTGAAAGCCAGTCAAACTGAGGTGAGCAATGATCTGGGTTAGGATGGGGGCGAGTGAACTCTGGTGGTCGAACAGGGACAAATGCTGTATGCTGCCACTCTCTTTTTTGTTTGTTTTTGGTTTTCCAAGGCAGCATTTTTCTGTGTAGCCCCAACTGTCCTGGGACGCACTCTATAGACCAGGCTGACCTCGAACTCACAGAGATCCGCCTGCCTCTGCCTCCCGAGTGCTGGGATTAAAGGCATGTGCCACCACTGCCCATCCTATGCCATCACTCTTTAGGTTCCAGAGTCCCCCAAGAGGAATGGAAAGTTATTACAGCAGGGTTGGCTGGCCAGCCTGTGGATCTTGCCTCTTCCCTGGTTCTGTAGGAATGACTTTTTCTTTCTTTTTCTTTTTTTTTTTTTTTTTTTTTTTTTTTTTTTTTTTTTTTTTTTTTTTTTTTTTTTTTGGTTTTTCGAGACAGGGTTTCTTTGTAGCTTTGGAGCCTGTCCTAGAACCAGCTCTGAAGACCAGGCTGGTCTCGAACTCACAGAGATCCACCTGCCTCTGCCTCCCGAGTGCTGGGATTAAAGGTGTGTGCCACCACCGCCTGGCAGTAATGACTTTTTCTGACCTTCTGGAATTGATACTACCCTTCTAATTCTTTCCTCTCAGCTTCATGTCCACATTGCCTTTGACGGTAACCGCGTGTTCCAAGCCCAAATGAAGCTCTGGGGGGTAAGTGAAAAGAAGTGGGCAGAAGCAAGGGGGGTAGACAGGTAAGAGGAGGGCCAGACTGAGTCGGTAGAGGGTAAGCTGTGGGAAATAGAGAATTTCTCTTTAACTGCTTTGGTTTTCCCTCCTTCATCTCCTCTTCCCTCTTCCTTCCTTCTGTTCTTCCCCATTGTATTCTTCTGTCTTCCCCTTTCTTTCTTTTTCTCTTCTGTTCTTATTCATCAACACTCTTAAGCCCAAGTCTGTGATTTCTTCATTCTTTCTGTCTCTCCCTCCTCCTTAGGTCATAAACGTGGAGCAGAGTTCTGTCTCCTTGATGCCATCACGGGTTGAAATCTCCCTGGTCAAGGCTGACCCAGGATCCTGGGCCCAGCTGGAGCACCCTGATTCACTAGCTGAGAAGGCGAGGGCAGGGGTTTTGTTAGAGATGGATGAGGAAGAATCTGAGGATTCAGATGATGACCTGAGCTGGACAGAGGAGGAGGAAGAGGAGGAAGAAGCTATGGGGGAATAGTGACAGCAGCCAGTTGAGTTTCTAGGTAAGCCCTCGGCAACCTCAGAGACTAGGATATGGTTGACTGTGTGTTGTCACTGAGCAGCAGGAGGCTGGAGGAGGAGAGAACAAACTGTGCTGCTGCTCCCCTAAATAAACCTTATATTCTGCAGTTTCACATAAGCGTCATCTCTCACCTCATCATAGAAGAGTGGATTTAGCCCTGCCCCACCCCCACTTGCCTATGTGTTTGGCACACATGTGAAAACAAGCACATGCATATGCATTCTGCTCCTCACAGCCACCAGGAGCTTATGAGCACTTCCTATATGTCTAGTTCCATGTTAGATGGTTTACAGAAAGATGAGAATCAGGCTCATTCATTTTTCTCAAGACAAAGACCTGGGCTGGGCATGGTAGTGCATGTCTGTAATCCTACCACTTAGGGTCAGGAGTTCTTGGTCATCCTCACCTACATACTGAATTGGAAGCTAGCCTGGGCTACATGAAACCTTGTCTTACAACTTTCCCTCTGAATAAAAGGTACAAACAGAAGAAAAAAAAAAGAAATGACATTCTAAGCTGGGTCTAATGGCTCATACACCTCAAATCCCAGCACTGGCAAAGCTGAAGTAGATGGACTGCCATGATTTTAAGGCCAGCCTGGTCTAGTTTGAGCTAAAAAAAAATACATCCTAGCTAGTTGTAGTGGTTTGTTCCTACAATTCTAGTAAGCAGGAGGCTGAAGCAGGAGGATTGTAATTATAAGATCAACCTACGCTACATAAAAAGTCCAGATGCCTGGATGACATTCTTGGTGACCCTAGTGCTTTTGCTATTGTTTACTGTACTACATATCAGAATGTATGTGTAAAGGAGAAGACACAAAAGTTAGTAGGGTGTGGCTAGATTGAAAAAAATTCTAAAATTATAGGTCATTATTTTTATACTCTTGCTGTATGACCCAGAATCTTCTTGCCTCAGCCTGCCCACTGCTGTAATTACAGGTGCAAGTCCCCATGCTCAGACCCAAAAAGTGTGGGGTATTTTTGTTCGTAGTACTGGGGATACTCTAACCCAGGACCTACCACATGCTGTGCAGACATTATACCACTAAGACACAGCTCCTGCTGAAGGGAGCTTAAAAGACAATATGGGGGCTTGAGAGATGTCTCAACAGCTCACAGTGTTTTACAGCTTTTTCAGAAGAGCTGAGCTTGATTCCTATTGCCCATATCATGTGTCTCCCAACCACCTGTAACTCCAGATCCAGGGGATCCAACTCCTGTGGCCTCTTGGCACCTGCACTCACATGCACATACCCACACACAAACACACTCATAATTTTTTTGGGTTTCTTCAAGGCAGGGTTTCTCTGTTTAACAGTCCTGGCTGTCCTGGAACTCGCTTTGTAGACCAGGCTGGCCTCGAACTCACAGAGATCTGCCTGCCTCTGTGAGATCACACACCTCCCTAGTGCTGGGATTAAAGGTGTGCACCACCACCGTCTGGCCACATGGAATTTTTAAACTCTTAAAAACAACTACACAACTGAGTGATGGAAAAAATTACAAAAAAGTCCTCAAAAATAAATAAATAAAAGACATTATGGTTAGCTCACTGTATCTGCAGATTTTGCGTTCATGGATTCAATGATTGTGAGTTGAAGATATGAAGAAAAAATTTGCACTAAATGGTTATAGATTTTCTTAAATAATAGTGTAGCAATCATTTACAAAGCATTTACTTAGTACTATAATCTAGAGGTATATAGTTATAGGAGAATATGTATAAGTTATATGCAAATACTATGCCTTTTCTTCAGAGACAGGGTTTCTCTGAGTAGCCCTGGCTGTCCTGGAATTCACTCTGTAGACCAGGCTGGCCTAGAACTCAGAGATCTGCCTGCCTCTGCCTCCTAAATGCTGGGATTAAAAGCATGTGCCACCACCGCTTAGCTATAATGCCTTTTTATATAAAGAATTTAAGTATCTTCCAAGCTTGGTGCAAGCAGGAGGTTCCTGGATGGACCTCCCTCCTCCCTCCTGCTGACATTACACAGAATGACTGCATAGCCTTTCTATTTATTTTGATTTTGTTGTTCTTATTTTTTGGTTTTGTGATTGAGGCTCTCATACTGTTGTCCAGGATGATTTGGAACTCATTAGATATAGCTCAGGTTGGCCTCAAACTTGGAACAATCCTCCTACCTAGCTTTCTGAATATTGGGGCCACCATACCCAGCTGAAATGTAGACTTGTGGTTTATTTTTAGTCTCCCTCAGCAGAATCATCAATAATCTGAGAAAATTTTCAAATTCTAAGAAACAGTACTAGAAAGATGGCTCAGGGAGTAAAGACAGTTGCTACACAGGGCTGGTGGCATTCAGTCCCTGGAATCCATGATAAAGAACCAATTCATGAAAGTTGTTCTCTGATTGCCACACATGTGCTATTGCATGTGGGTGCCCACACTTACACACATGGTGTGACACGCACACACACATACAATAATAATAAATTTCTAAGAAATACCCAGCAAGGAAGCTCTTCAAACCTCAGGCAATCTCCTAAGTCCACTGCCACTCTCTCTTTCCTCCATCTGTCTCTTCCCTCTCTTCCTCATTCCTCTCTCTAGGGTATCATGTAGCCCTGACTGACCTGGAAACCAATATGTGAACCAGATGAGCCTTGAACTTGTGGAGATACTCCTGCTACCACACCCACATCAAGCTCTTCATTTGGTGTCTTTTGGGATCAGATTGAAGATAACTAGTATGTGATTGGGATCCAGGAGTGAAATGAATTGGAACAAATGTGGACAGTAGTGTACATGAGGATTTGGAGGCTGAGGGAACATTAGGCAATGGCAGCGGATGTCTCCGAGGATGTGAGTTCCACCCACAGGGGAGTTTGATCAGAGGTAAAGAGACTTCCTGGCTTTATAGGGTACATACCAAGTCTCACTGCTGTCATTCTGGATTCATGGGGCAAATAAATTTTCTCCTTTGAACTAAAGCCTCAAGAGTCCTGTCTTCCTTTCTTCTCCCCTTACACCCTCTCTCCCTCCCACTTCTTTCCTTCTTTCTTTTTCTGGGACAGGGTTTCACTATGTAGCTCCACTTGAACTGACACTGAAATTGAAAATGTGACCCAAGCTGACCTAAATCAGAGGTCCACTGCCTCCTGAGTGCTGGGATTCAAAAGGTTTGTGCCACTATCTTCAGCCAAGAATGCTCTCCAAACTTGGAAGCAGTTTACTCTTTATTCCATTCGTTTCTTTAGATGTACATGGCACCACACACCTTTAATCCTAGAATTAGGAGGCAGAGGCAGGGGAATCTCTTGAGTTGGAGGCCAGCCTGGTCTACACAGCAAGTTCTAAGCCAACGAGAGCTACATAGTGAGACCCTATCTCAAAAAACTGAAACTAAAAAATTTTATTACATTTTATTTTTGTAGACATGCACAGGGTGGGGTGGTATATATGGTGCCGAGGTCGGAGGACAACTTGTGCCAATCAGTTCTCTCCTTCTACCATGTAGATTCTGGGCATTGAAGTCCATTGTCAGGCTTGGGAGCTAGTGCCTTTACCCTCTGAGCCATCTTACGCTTACCAACCAACAATTTACTCTTAATGTTATCTTTCAAGGAGTGAGTTGATATAGATAAATTTGATAAGATTTTTAAAAGTTAGCTATGTCAGCCAGGCATGGTGGCACATGCCTGTAGTTCCAACACAGGAGGCTGAGGCAAGAGGATTAATATGAATTCAATATTAGTATAGGCTATATAGCAAGAGCCTATCTCAAAAACAAAGTTAGAGGTAAAACAGTCAGGTGTGGGCTAGATGTGGTGTCTTGTGCCTTTATCTGCAGGCAGATCTCTGAGTATAAGGCCAGCCTGGTCTACATAGAGAGTTTCAGGACAGCCAGGGCTATGTAATGAGACCCTATCTCAAAAATCAGAAGAAAACAGTGATTCCCCCCAAGCCAGATGTGGTAGTGCATACCTATCTGTAATCTCAGTACTTTGGGATGTTGTGGCAAGGGGATCATGAGTTCATGGCAACTTTGAGGCCACCCTGGGCTATGTAACAAGTTCAAGGCTAGTGTTGCATTCATAGGGAGACTTTCAAAGTTTGAGGTAAGATGACTAGAGAAAGATACATAATATGCATTAATCTTAACTGTAACTTTTTCTATCTTATCAAAATCAGGATAACAGCAACGGTCCTGAAATCCTGAAGAGAAAGAAGGTAAGGGTTCGAAAAGTTCAGATAATTCTTATATATAAGGTTTATATATAAAATGCCAAATGTTTAGTGTTAACAAAGTATGGTACTAGTTCATTTTATAAAGTCAAAGCCTAAAATATAAGAAATTTCCAATATGATCTGTATATCCAATATGTGATCTGTATAGTGGCAATAGTCACATAACTACTGTGTGTTTGTGTGTGTGTGTGTGTGTACATGTGCATATGCATTTTGTGTGAGCATGTGTGTGGAGCCAGAAGTCAATATCTTCCTCAATTGTTATTCACCTTAATTTTTAAAGACATTCTCTCACTGAACCTATAGTTCATTATTGATTTGGCTAGTCTGACTGGCCAGTGAACTTCAGGGATCCCCTTCTCTCTGCCTTTCTAGATGGCTTTTGATTATTCTTTTGAGACAAGGTCTGAATGTCCGGAATTTGCAAAGTAGACCAGGCTGGCCTCGAACTCATAGAGATCCCCTTGCCTTAGCCTCACAAGCATTGGAGTTAAAGGTGTGCGCCACCATGCTCAGCTTTTATGTGAGTACTGAGGATCAAAACATAGGTCCTTATACTTGTACCACAGCACTTCACCAATCTAGCCATGTCTCAGCCTTATTTCTTTATTTTTTTTTTTAAAGACAATGTTTTTTGCTCCTAGTTCCTTCCAGTAGTTACTCTATTGCTTCTCCATGTGTGGAAAGGAGAGCATCAAGATATGTGATAGATGTGATAGAGAAAAGAGGCAGAGATAAATAAGAGACCTTCAACAGGTATACCCTTAAAGGCTATGACCCTGTCTCCTTCTTGCTTCAAATAGGCCTATCTCCTGCTTTGCATCTCCTGACAGTACTGACATCCATAGGTAAAATTTCTGATACATACAAGCTAACATGCCAGGCTTCATGCTAAGTGCATCATCTCAATCCCTCATCTCCTACTCTGAGGTCTATATTTGCTTACAGTAACACAAATCCTCTCCTTACCTCCTTTTACACTTCTTTATATGAATAAAGTGTTTGCTGTAGTTTTTAGTTTTGGGCAGTGTGTAAACTGAACCTTGAGCCTTGCATATGCTAAGTAAGTACTTTACTGCCAAGTTACATGCCTAGGCCTTACTATCTTTTCTTTCTATCCATTATACTTTGTATCTGATCTGATCCCCTTACACCTTTCTAGAAGCCTTATGGTACTATCTTTTTTCCTCCTGTTCAGTCAGCCTTCCCATCTCATTGGGATGTCTAAACATGATCAAGTCTCTCCAGTCTTCAAAACAGTGTCTCGAGCCAGGCGGTGGTGGCACACACCTTTAATCCCAGCACTCGGGAGGCAGAGGCAGGCAGATCTCTGTGAGTTCGAGGCCAGCCTGGTCTACAAGAGCTAGTTACAGGACAGACCCCAAAGCTACAGAGAAACCTTGTACTTGCCTTCACACTCCCCGGCAGCAGACACTTCAGTGGCACTGCCTCTGGGAGTCCCTCATCTACTGTCCTCTCTTTCTCTTTCTGCTCCTAAAGTCCCAGGTCACTGCTAGAGGGATGAACCAGGCAGGCAAATATGAATTCATGCTGTCCAGTTCCAAGTTGGCCCTCGCAGCTGCTCAGCAACCCTTTATTTGTCTCATCCATTCCCTGGCACTCTCCCACAGGGCTCTTCAGACCGTCCTCATTTTAAATTCCGCTCCTTCTGTCCTACTCTTTCAAACTAATATATAGACTTTCATCAGATGCTTAGAATTCCACAACGTTGTTATAAAACTTTTTTTCTGTGGAGAATTTACAGCAAAGACAAGAGTAGGCAGAATAGCTTAATCATTTACCAAGCACTCAGAAGGAATACAAATTTCTGGGCAATCTTGCTCCAAGTATCTTTCATTCATTTCCTTCCTCCTATATTATTTTGAATAAACTCCCAGATAGTGTATCATTCCATACTTCAGGATTTCAGTGTACCTCTCGAAAAATAAAAATCCTAAGGTTTTGTAAAAAATCCTAATTCTAATGCATTAGCACATAAAATAAATGACACCCAATACAAATTGGTATCTGTATTTATAAGTTTCACAAATATAAATAATATATAATAAATAATAAAAATAAAAATATAGCTTTTTTTGTTTGAGTCACTATCCAAATAAAGTTAGACTCTAGCAGTGATTGGTGGCCAGGTATTACCTTTTTCTCTTTTCTTTTTAAATGTTATATTATCATATATGTTATATTATCATATATGAATTATACACAGTAATGGGATTCATTGTGACATTTTTATATGTGTATATGGTGTGCTTGCCCATATTCACATATCCACACCTATTACTTTCTTATTCCCTTCCACTTCTAATCCGCTTCTTCTTTGCCGTCAGCCCCCTTTCTATGCTCATGTTTTTGTTTTTTGTGATCTAGTAAGTTACATTAGGGTTGTTTACTGGAGCATGGCTGGCACCTTACCAATGGTTACATCACTGAAGAGCATGTTTCTCCTTCTCCCTTTAACTGTTAAATGTATATAAATCCTCAGGAGCCAGGCATGGTAGTGCATGCCTTGAATCCCAACACTTGGGAGGAAGAGGCAGATGAGTTAGAAGCTAGCCCGGTCAGTTCCAAGACAGCCAGAGCTACAAAATAAGACCCTGTCTCAAGGAAAAAAGTCCCCATAGAAGAGTAAGTCCATAAGTTGCTCCCTCCCATGACAGAATGATAGCAGGCCCAACCTCGTGCAGTCATGGCTGCTGTGAGTTACAAGAGTGCAGCAAGCATGCCATGTCTGGAGGTGAGCATTCATCTGTCCTCCCTCTATCTCTTCACTCTTTCCACAGTCTTCTCCAGTAATTCCCTGAGCATTGGAGTATGGGATACAGATGTCCCATTTATGGCGATTGCTCTGCAATCACTTCTTCTCAATACTTTGACTAGTTATGAGTCCCTGCGATCACTGTTAACCACTGCCAAAAAAGTTCTCTGATCAAAACCAACAGCATTACTATTATGTGAGCATAAACACAGTTATTTAGAAGGCATTTGCCCAGTTTGCAAAAGAACAGTAGTAACTAGCTTCCCTACTAGGGCCAGACCCCAAAATCTCCCCAGCCATAGACTTTTGACTAGGTTTACAGGACCATATATGCCATTCTTAAAGTAAAGGTTCACATTCTTCCTTTTTTTCCTTTCTTGCAATTGTTTTAAGAATCTTACTGGGGCTAGAGAGATGGCTCAGCGGTTAAGAGCAAAGGCTGCTCTTGCAGAGAACCCAGGTTCAATTCTCAGCACACACAGTGGTAGACAACCATATGTATCTTCAGTTCCAGGGTATCTGTCTTCTGCTAGCCTGCTTGTGGACTGCGTGTATGTGACACACAGATATACATACATGTAGTAGCTCACACACATAAAATAAATATTAAAAAAAGAATCTTTTTTTGGTTTTTCGAGACAGGTTTTCTCTGTAGCTTTGGAGCCTGGCCTGGAACTAGCTTTTGTAGACCAGGCTGGCCTCGAACTCACAGAGATCCGCCTGCCTCTGCCTCCCGAGTGCTGGGATTAAAGGCATGTGCCACCACCGCCCGGCAAAAAAAAAAAAAAATCTTACTATGTAACTCAGGCTAATGTTGAACTTACTATTAGCCCAGGTTGGCTTTGAACTTGTTCTCCTTCTGCTTCCATCTCCTGAGTCCTGGGTTAGAAGTGTGCATTGTCGCATATATCTTCTTTATAAGGTTTGTACTGAAAAAGTTGGACTAGTTCTTGGTAGTTTTGAAGCCTGGATTTTACTGACTGCATGTCTATTATGTAGCTTAACCTGTTCTTTTTACCTCTTTGTATTAACATCTTTATAAAAGTATCTTTTTTTTTAAATTTTTTGAGACAGGGTTTCTCTGTGTAAAAGTCCTGACTGTCCTGGAACTCACTCTGTAGACCAGGCTGGCCTTGAACTCACAGAGATCCATCTCCCGAGTGCTGTGATTAGATGCATACACCACCATTACCTGGCTCAAAGTATCTTTTATATTCATTGTCCTGGTTTTAGTGGTGTGGAGAAACTGTCCATGTGACAAAGGAAATGGGAGACTGCTCACTGGCTTGAAGAGTGACTCAAGTCAACTGGGACCTCTTTACCAGGGCTAAAACAGATGGTTGGAGTCAAAGTTCAATAAATAGTAACAGAGGTCCAGAAAAGGTAGTATGTGCGAGGGGCCTTGTAGTGTCCAATTTCCACACAGCTGGTATGTGTAGCAGGCCAGGCAAGGAACACTGAGGTTGAAGTCAGAGCTGGAAAAGGAGAAGCTGCAGTTGAGGCAGCAGCTGGGATTATTGCTCAGGGGATTACTCTACTCAACTCCTCCTGTTTTCTAAATATATCTTCTCTCCCTCTGTGCCTTTGCCCAGGAATAGTCCTCTGTTGGAATTTCTTTCTCTCTTCATGTGTAACAACCAGCACACATTCTTTGTTTCTATCTTTTTATTGATAGGGTCCTATGTAAGGAAGAATAAATGAGAGAAATGGTGATTGCTTTTCCAGGAGGGAATTAGATAGGTAAGAGAAAGAAGGGCTGGAAGGCAGACAGATAGTACTAATTTGTTGTGGACAGAACAGTTAATCTGATCAGAGTATCCAGCAGGGAATCTTTTGAAGTAGGAGTGAGACAGGAATTTGTAGTTTCAGAAGAAGACAGACGGTCTGAAGAGCCCTGTGGGAGAGTGCCAGGGAATGGATGAGACAAATAAAGGGTTGCTGAGCAGCTGCGAGGGCCAACTTGGAACTGGACAGCATGAATTCATATTTGCCTGCCTGGTTCATCCCTCTAGCAGTGACCTGGGACTTTAGGAGCAGAAAGAGAAAGAGAGGACAGTAGATGAGGGACTCCCAGAGGCAGTGCCACTGAAGTGTCTGCTGCCGGGGAGTGTGAAGGCAAGTACAAGGTTTCTCTGTAGCTTTGGGGTCTGTCCTGTAACTAGCTCTTGTAGACCAGGCTGGCCTCGAACTCACAGAGATCTGCCTGCCTCTGCCTCCCGAGTGCTGGGATTAAAGGTGTGTGCCACCACCGCCTGGCTCGAGACACTGTTTTGAAGACTGGAGAGACTTGATCATGTTTAGACATCCCAATGAGATGGGAAGGCTGACTGAACAGGAGGAAAAAAGATAGTACCATAAGGCTTCTAGAAAGGTGTAAGGGGATCAGATCAGATACAAAGTATAATGGATAGAAAGAAAAGATAGTAAGGCCTAGGCATGTAACTTGGCAGTAAAGTACTTACTTAGCATATGCAAGGCTCAAGGTTCAGTTTACACACTGCCCAAAACTAAAAACTACAGCAAACACTTTATTCATATAAAGAAGTGTAAAAGGAGGTAAGGAGAGGATTTGTGTTACTGTAAGCAAATATAGACCTCAGAGTAGGAGATGAGGGATTGAGATGATGCACTTAGCATGAAGCCTGGCATGTTAGCTTGTATGTATCAGAAATTTTACCTATGGATGTCAGTACTGTCAGGAGATGCAAAGCAGGAGATAGGCCTATTTGAAGCAAGAAGGAGACAGGGTCATAGCCTTTAAGGGTATACCTGTTGAAGGTCTCTTATTTATCTCTGCCTCTTTTCTCTATCACATCTATCACATATCTTGATGCTCTCCTTTCCACACATGGAGAAGCAATAGAGTAACTACTGGAAGGAACTAGGAGCAAAAAACATTGTCTTTAAAAAAAAAAATAAAGAAATAAGGCTGAGACATGGCTAGATTGGTGAAGTGCTGTGGTACAAGTATAAGGACCTATGTTTTGATCCTCAGTACTCACATAAAAGCTGAGCATGGTGGCGCACACCTTTAACTCCAATGCTTGTGAGGCTAAGGCAAGGGGATCTCTATGAGTTCGAGGCCAGCCTGGTCTACTTTGCAAATTCCGGACATTCAGACCTTGTCTCAAAAGAATAATCAAAAGCCATCTAGAAAGGCAGAGAGAAGGGGATCCCTGAAGTTCACTGGCCAGTCAGACTAGCCAAATCAATAATGAACTATAGGTTCAGTGAGAGAATGTCTTTAAAAATTAAGGTGAATAACAATTGAGGAAGATATTGACTTCTGGCTCCACACACATGCTCACACAAAATGCATATGCACATGTACACACACACACACACACAAACACACAGTAGTTATGTGACTATTGCCACTATACAGATCACATATTGGATATACAGATCATATTGGAAATTTCTTATATTTTAGGCTTTGACTTTATAAAATGAACTAGTACCATACTTTGTTAACACTAAACATTTGGCATTTTATATATAAACCTTATATATAAGAATTATCTGAACTTTTCGAACCCTTACCTTCTTTCTCTTCAGGATTTCAGGACCGTTGCTGTTATCCTGATTTTGATAAGATAGAAAAAGTTACAGTTAAGATTAATGCATATTATGTATCTTTCTCTAGTCATCTTACCTCAAACTTTGAAAGTCTCCCTATGAATGCAACACTAGCCTTGAACTTGTTACATAGCCCAGGGTGGCCTCAAAGTTGCCATGAACTCATGATCCCCTTGCCACAACATCCCAAAGTACTGAGATTACAGATAGGTATGCACTACCACATCTGGCTTGGGGGGAATCACTGTTTTCTTCTGATTTTTGAGATAGGGTCTCATTACATAGCCCTGGCTGTCCTGAAACTCTCTATGTAGACCAGGCTGGCCTTATACTCAGAGATCTGCCTGCAGATAAAGGCACAAGACACCACATCTAGCCCACACCTGACTGTTTTACCTCTAACTTTGTTTTTGAGATAGGCTCTTGCTATATAGCCTATACTAATATTGAATTCATATTAATCCTCTTGCCTCAGCCTCCTGTGTTGGAACTACAGGCATGTGCCACCATGCCTGGCTGACATAGCTAACTTTTAAAAATCTTATCAAATTTATCTATATCAACTCACTCCTTGAAAGATAACATTAAGAGTAAATTGTTGGTTGGTAAGCGTAAGATGGCTCAGAGGGTAAAGGCACTAGCTCCCAAGCCTGACAATGGACTTCAATGCCCAGAATCTACATGGTAGAAGGAGAGAACTGATTGGCACAAGTTGTCCTCCGACCTCGGCACCATATATACCACCCCACCCTGTGCATGTCTACAAAAATAAAATGTAATAAAATTTTTTAGTTTCAGTTTTTTGAGATAGGGTCTCACTATGTAGCTCTCGTTGGCTTAGAACTTGCTGTGTAGACCAGGCTGGCCTCCAACTCAAGAGATTCCCCTGCCTCTGCCTCCTAATTCTAGGATTAAAGGTGTGTGGTGCCATGTACATCTAAAGAAACGAATGGAATAAAGAGTAAACTGCTTCCAAGTTTGGAGAGCATTCTTGGCTGAAGATAGTGGCACAAACCTTTTGAATCCCAGCACTCAGGAGGCAGTGGACCTCTGATTTAGGTCAGCTTGGGTCACATTTTCAATTTCAGTGTCAGTTCAAGTGGAGCTACATAGTGAAACCCTGTCCCAGAAAAAGAAAGAAGGAAAGAAGTGGGAGGGAGAGAGGGTGTAAGGGGAGAAGAAAGGAAGACAGGACTCTTGAGGCTTTAGTTCAAAGGAGAAAATTTATTTGCCCCATGAATCCAGAATGACAGCAGTGAGACTTGGTATGTACCCTATAAAGCCAGGAAGTCTCTTTACCTCTGATCAAACTCCCCTGTGGGTGGAACTCACATCCTCGGAGACATCCGCTGCCATTGCCTAATGTTCCCTCAGCCTCCAAATCCTCATGTACACTACTGTCCACATTTGTTCCAATTCATTTCACTCCTGGATCCCAATCACATACTAGTTATCTTCAATCTGATCCCAAAAGACACCAAATGAAGAGCTTGATGTGGGTGTGGTAGCAGGAGTATCTCCACAAGTTCAAGGCTCATCTGGTTCACATATTGGTTTCCAGGTCAGTCAGGGCTACATGATACCCTAGAGAGAGGAATGAGGAAGAGAGGGAAGAGACAGATGGAGGAAAGAGAGAGTGGCAGTGGACTTAGGAGATTGCCTGAGGTTTGAAGAGCTTCCTTGCTGGGTATTTCTTAGAAATTTATTATTATTGTATGTGTGTGTGCGTGTCACACCATGTGTGTAAGTGTGGGCACCCACATGCAATAGCACATGTGTGGCAATCAGAGAACAACTTTCATGAATTGGTTCTTTATCATGGATTCCAGGGACTGAATGCCACCAGCCCTGTGTAGCAACTGTCTTTACTCCCTGAGCCATCTTTCTAGTACTGTTTCTTAGAATTTGAAAATTTTCTCAGATTATTGATGATTCTGCTGAGGGAGACTAAAAATAAACCACAAGTCTACATTTCAGCTGGGTATGGTGGCCCCAATATTCAGAAAGCTAGGTAGGAGGATTGTTCCAAGTTTGAGGCCAACCTGAGCTATATCTAATGAGTTCCAAATCATCCTGGACAACAGTATGAGAGCCTCAATCACAAAACCAAAAAATAAGAACAACAAAATCAAAATAAATAGAAAGGCTATGCAGTCATTCTGTGTAATGTCAGCAGGAGGGAGGAGGGAGGTCCATCCAGGAACCTCCTGCTTGCACCAAGCTTGGAAGATACTTAAATTCTTTATATAAAAAGGCATTATAGCTAAGCGGTGGTGGCACATGCTTTTAATCCCAGCATTTAGGAGGCAGAGGCAGGCAGATCTCTGAGTTCTAGGCCAGCCTGGTCTACAGAGTGAATTCCAGGACAGCCAGGGCTACTCAGAGAAACCCTGTCTCTGAAGAAAAGGCATAGTATTTGCATATAACTTATACATATTCTCCTATAACTATATACCTCTAGATTATAGTACTAAGTAAATGCTTTGTAAATGATTGCTACACTATTATTTAAGAAAATCTATAACCATTTAGTGCAAATTTTTTCTTCATATCTTCAACTCACAATCATTGAATCCATGAACGCAAAATCTGCAGATACAGTGAGCTAACCATAATGTCTTTTATTTATTTATTTTTGAGGACTTTTTTGTAATTTTTTCCATCACTCAGTTGTGTAGTTGTTTTTAAGAGTTTAAAAATTCCATGTGGCCAGACGGTGGTGGTGCACACCTTTAATCCCAGCACTAGGGAGGTGTGTGATCTCACAGAGGCAGGCAGATCTCTGTGAGTTCGAGGCCAGCCTGGTCTACAAAGCGAGTTCCAGGACAGCCAGGACTGTTAAACAGAGAAACCCTGCCTTGAAGAAACCCAAAAAAATTATGAGTGTGTTTGTGTGTGGGTATGTGCATGTGAGTGCAGGTGCCAAGAGGCCACAGGAGTTGGATCCCCTGGATCTGGAGTTACAGGTGGTTGGGAGACACATGATATGGGCAATAGGAATCAAGCTCAGCTCTTCTGAAAAAGCTGTAAAACACTGTGAGCTGTTGAGACATCTCTCAAGCCCCCATATTGTCTTTTAAGCTCCCTTCAGCAGGAGCTGTGTCTTAGTGGTATAATGTCTGCACAGCATGTGGTAGGTCCTGGGTTAGAGTATCCCCAGTACTACGAACAAAAATACCCCACACTTTTTGGGTCTGAGCATGGGGACTTGCACCTGTAATTACAGCAGTGGGCAGGCTGAGGCAAGAAGATTCTGGGTCATACAGCAAGAGTATAAAAATAATGACCTATAATTTTAGAATTTTTTTCAATCTAGCCACACCCTACTAACTTTTGTGTCTTCTCCTTTACACATACATTCTGATATGTAGTACAGTAAACAATAGCAAAAGCACTAGGGTCACCAAGAATGTCATCCAGGCATCTGGACTTTTTATGTAGCGTAGGTTGATCTTATAATTACAATCCTCCTGCTTCAGCCTCCTGCTTACTAGAATTGTAGGAACAAACCACTACAACTAGCTAGGATGTATTTTTTTTTAGCTCAAACTAGACCAGGCTGGCCTTAAAATCATGGCAGTCCATCTACTTCAGCTTTGCCAGTGCTGGGATTTGAGGTGTATGAGCCATTAGACCCAGCTTAGAATGTCATTTCTTTTTTTTTTCTTCTGTTTGTACCTTTTATTCAGAGGGAAAGTTGTAAGACAAGGTTTCATGTAGCCCAGGCTAGCTTCCAATTCAGTATGTAGGTGAGGATGACCAAGAACTCCTGACCCTAAGTGGTAGGATTACAGACATGCACTACCATGCCCAGCCCAGGTCTTTGTCTTGAGAAAAATGAATGAGCCTGATTCTCATCTTTCTGTAAACCATCTAACATGGAACTAGACATATAGGAAGTGCTCATAAGCTCCTGGTGGCTGTGAGGAGCAGAATGCATATGCATGTGCTTGTTTTCACATGTGTGCCAAACACATAGGCAAGTGGGGGTGGGGCAGGGCTAAATCCACTCTTCTATGATGAGGTGAGAGATGACGCTTATGTGAAACTGCAGAATATAAGGTTTATTTAGGGGAGCAGCAGCACAGTTTGTTCTCTCCTCCTCCAGCCTCCTGCTGCTCAGTGACAACACACAGTCAACCATATCCTAGTCTCTGAGGTTGCCGAGGGCTTACCTAGAAACTCAACTGGCTGCTGTCACTATTCCCCCATAGCTTCTTCCTCCTCTTCCTCCTCCTCTGTCCAGCTCAGGTCATCATCTGAATCCTCAGATTCTTCCTCATCCATCTCTAACAAAACCCCTGCCCTCGCCTTCTCAGCTAGTGAATCAGGGTGCTCCAGCTGGGCCCAGGATCCTGGGTCAGCCTTGACCAGGGAGATTTCAACCCGTGATGGCATCAAGGAGACAGAACTCTGCTCCACGTTTATGACCTAAGGAGGAGGGAGAGACAGAAAGAATGAAGAAATCACAGACTTGGGCTTAAGAGTGTTGATGAATAAGAACAGAAGAGAAAAAGAAAGAAAGGGGAAGACAGAAGAATACAATGGGGAAGAACAGAAGGAAGGAAGAGGGAAGAGGAGATGAAGGAGGGAAAACCAAAGCAGTTAAAGAGAAATTCTCTATTTCCCACAGCTTACCCTCTACCGACTCAGTCTGGCCCTCCTCTTACCTGTCTACCCCCCTTGCTTCTGCCCACTTCTTTTCACTTACCCCCCAGAGCTTCATTTGGGCTTGGAACACGCGGTTACCGTCAAAGGCAATGTGGACATGAAGCTGAGAGGAAAGAATTAGAAGGGTAGTATCAATTCCAGAAGGTCAGAAAAAGTCATTACTGCCAGGCGGTGGTGGCACACACCTTTAATCCCAGCACTCGGGAGGCAGAGGCAGGTGGATCTCTGTGAGTTCGAGACCAGCCTGGTCTTCAGAGCTGGTTCTAGGACAGGCTCCAAAGCTACAAAGAAACCCTGTCTCGAAAAACCAAAAAAAAAAAAAAAAAAAAAAAAAAAAAAAAAAAAAAAAAAAAAAAAAAAAAAAAGAAAAAGAAAGAAAAAGTCATTCCTACAGAACCAGGGAAGAGGCAAGATCCACAGGCTGGCCAGCCAACCCTGCTGTAATAACTTTCCATTCCTCTTGGGGGACTCTGGAACCTAAAGAGTGATGGCATAGGATGGGCAGTGGTGGCACATGCCTTTAATCCCAGCACTCGGGAGGCAGAGGCAGGCGGATCTCTGTGAGTTCGAGGTCAGCCTGGTCTATAGAGTGCGTCCCAGGACAGTTGGGGCTACACAGAAAAATGCTGCCTTGGAAAACCAAAAACAAACAAAAAAGAGAGTGGCAGCATACAGCATTTGTCCCTGTTCGACCACCAGAGTTCACTCGCCCCCATCCTAACCCAGATCATTGCTCACCTCAGTTTGACTGGCTTTCACCCAGTTAAATGCAGGAAGTGGAATCTGGCCATATACAGTCAGCACTACCAAGGAATCTGTTTGGTGCCAATCATGGCGGCAAGAAGCTGGCAGCTAAAGAGATGTGGAAAGAAGATGGGAAAAATCAACTATTAAACCAGGAGGAGTCTCATGGGGAATAAAGACACAAAAAAACTCAGATTAACTATTTCATATAGCCAAGACTCTGGGCTATAGAGAGATAAAAAACAGAATTTTGACTTGTATTAAAGGAAAAATTTAGGGAGGTCAGCCAGGAGGTACGAGGAGAGCTTATCTCTGTAACTGGGGCCTAACCAACTGTTTAAGAAGTGGGGAGGCTTACCTGCTTTGCCCAGTCATGTCTACCAACTCTGCATCCTGGCTGTGCCAGAAATGCCCCAAAATCCAGGGTCTGGATACCACAACAGCTCCAAGACTTCATCCTGAGGGAGGAAGATCATTTATATGAATTCTACCCCAAGCCCTTACTCTCATTTTTATTGGGAGAAACCTACCCAGTACTTTCTCTTACCCCTCATGAAACCGAGGTGCCCCTGGGTGGTAGGTACATGGAGCAGAGTCACTCTCAGGACCTTGGTA
Organism: Ondatra zibethicus; assembly: GCA_004026605.1. Classification (NCBI taxonomy): domain Eukaryota; kingdom Metazoa; phylum Chordata; class Mammalia; order Rodentia; family Cricetidae; genus Ondatra; species Ondatra zibethicus. The sequence goes on from PVIU01007741.1 coordinate 53,882, forward strand.
AACCTAAAAAGGCCAAAGGAGAAACAGGTCATTCAAATTCATGCTTATCCCCAGGCATCGCTCAGATATCTCTCAGCCACATGCTTGAGCCCCCACAAAACTCTCACTCACAGCATCACATCCTGGGTTCTGGCAGCTGGAACCAGTCCAGATCAGACTACTGTCAAGTCCTGGGCAAAGGAAAAAGTCAGGAATTTTTCTGTTTCCCCCACCCTACTGCCATTTACATAAAATTCCAGTCTTTGAGACTTGTCCTATTAAAGGCCCACTTACCTGCTCCAGGTTCCTGGTCTAGTTCCTTCTGTTCCAATGCCACTCCCAAGGCTTGAGATATAGTAAGTGGCAGCAGTTTTGGAGGCATCTCTGCCCTATAGGTTATAAGCAGGCATTTAGATCTGATCCATTCATCAGAATAACCAGCTCTAGCACCCCAACCCACAGTGTTAGAATCAAGTAAATCTGGTGAAAGCGTATCAGGGTCAGAGAAATCAGGGGACAACTCTACTGGCTATTTTCACCTCTGTGGACATTCAAATCCCATAGCCCTGGAGAAAGCTCAGGGCTTCCTTTGCAGTTGGTTGCTTCTACTCTTCCCACATTTCTCTGCAAAACTACATCACTTCCTCTTCCTCTATTTGATTGTGAACTTAATGCCTTCTTGCTTATAATATTCTCTGCAACCTCCTGCCTTCCTAATACTACTTCCTATGATGTAAGGTAGTTTTTTTTTTTTTTTTTTAGGTTTCTCTGTGTAGCCCTGGCTGTCCTGGAACTCATTCTGTAGACCTGGCTGTCCTGGAACTCAAGAGATCCACCCACTTCTGCTTCCTGAGTGCTGGGATTAAAGGCATGCACCCACCACACCTGCAAGATGTAGCTTTTTAATGCGCTGGAGAGAATGTGCAGCCTGAAGTAGGGGAACCTTATTGCTCTTGCAGAAGACCTGAGTTCAGTCCCCAGCACCTACAGCAGGTAGCACACAATCACCTGTAGCCACACACACTTACATAGAAATAAAAATGTCAGGGTTACCTTGTTTCAGAAAGAAATTCAAATAAAATATTAAGCTTTTGTTTTGAACTTTTGTTTATTATTACTAGTTTAGTGTCTGGGCTGCATATTATAGGACATGTGTGGAGGTCAGAGGACAACTTTGTAGTGTTACTTCTCGGTTTGCATCTTTATGTAGACTTCTGGGACCAAACCCAGCTAGTCAGTATTATGAAGGAATCACCTTTTCTTGTTGAGCCATACTACTGGCTCCTTTTGTTGTTTTGAAACAAGATGTCACTTGGTAACCATAACTATAGAATGCACTAGCCTCAGACCTCTGGTGATCCTGCCACCTCTGCCTAAGCTTTGCAATCTATGGGCACAGAGCAACATGTGCAGTAATTTAAGATTTACTTTTTATTTTCTGTATCCCAGGCCAGTCCAATATCCACAGCAATCTTACTGACCGAGCATTCTAAGTATTGGGAGTACAGGAATGAGTCAACAAAACACGTTAAGATTAAGTTCTTCCAAAACCAAAGAGATCAATAGAGGTGTGTTGGGGGGTGGGCATGAGCAACGTACAATGATACATGTATGAAAACTTTCTATACTAAAAATTATTAAAAACTGAAAACATGCAACAAAAATATCACTTCATTTTCAAGCAGGTGCGGTTGTGCACACCTGTAAATATGTAAAAAATTTCAAGACTGGGCCACACAGACAGCCTAGCTCGACAAAAATCAAAGCACAGGTCATCTAGTCGCTACTCTACTATATACCATGTATTTGAGGAGTTACCTAGTCCCTAGAATAAAGGGATCTATTCCATCATCCTTACACTGTCTTATATCAACAGACATTTCTTGACACAAATTTCCCCTATGACAAAAGATGCATCATGTAAGCCAGCACATGACCCTCCTCACATCTCTAACCCCTTGTTTCCAATCCCCAGTGAGACATTAATCCCTAGAAAGCTGCATGGGTAGAGAAAAAAGCCCTGAGTCTCTTTACTTAGGCCTTTCTCGGAGCAAGGTCTCTGCTGACTTTGGAATTGTATTCAGAGGTTTTTGCTCCTGAAGTGAACTCGTGGCAGGGCCCTCAGGCTGAGGGCCCTCAGGAAGCTTCTCAGCACAGTGTGGTCCCACAGTACAGCCCTAGTAGATAAGGAGATAAGGATTAGAAGAGTTCTTCCATAGGGACTAGAATCCGAGGAAGTAAAGGCTTTACCTTGATATTTAAGAACTCAGAGAAATCTACAGTTCGCTTTCGGCAGCAGGACCAACCCTAACAACAAGAGACCCTGATCAGCTTAGATTTCCTGGGTATATTTCCTTGGGGGAAAATGCTCTTGCTAGACCCCCATCACCTATTCCTCACCTTAAGTGCATCATGGAAGATTGGGACCCCAGGGTGATAGTGACAGGAATCTGTAGATACCAGAAAGATCAAGGCAGGAAAGACAACTATGTCAAATAGCACCCCTCATATTTTCTTCGGGTTCGTGTTAATGGTTCTTCATACAATGTGGAAAGTAAACCAGCAGACTGAAGATCACCCAAATTATGCCCAATTTTTGTTCTCCCTGTTCCCAATAGCCAGCCCACAGCTGAACAGCTAACAGTTGCTCAGAGCCCAAGGTCAGTATTTACTCACCAGGGAGATTGATATTAGGGTCAAAGTGTTGCCCACAGCCTTTGTTATGGCAGAGAAGAGACATGGAGGCGTTGGTTGAGCTTACTCAAAGGGTATTTCAAGGAGTCTGGCTGCAGAGTGGGGAACACCTCTTAAGTCTGAAGGCTTTTAGCTGCCTAGAAGGGCCAGCTGTTTCTATCTTTAGTTCAGGAGGCGTCCACCTCCAAACATGGGCAAGGGAACTTCAGTTGGTCTTCCCAGCCAATAGGAAAGTGCTCCAGAGTGTTTTAGCTCTGAGGCTCAGGAAGAGCCCTTGGAACTTGGGTGAGGTCAGTAACTACAGCAGTTTTAGATGTTGCCAATTCCAAGCCTCTGACATACCAGCAGCTGCTAAGAAACAAAATACTAATTAAGATCCTCCCTCCCTATGTGGTATGGATACAACCCCTCCATTTTCTGCCATTTGGAGTAGCTTGCCACTACCATTACCCAGCATTGATCCTAGCCACTCTACCTTGCATCTCACCCTCCCCTGCCCATGTTTGCCTAATGTTTAGTATTTGAAAAGGTGACAGAGATCACCATTATGCAGTCTACTATACACATCTCCCAAGACAGAATTTCTTCCCTTCCCCTTCAAAAACCAGCACAGAAAATTAAAAGGCTTCAAATGTATTTTAATAAGGTGATGCTGCATTACTGCTCCATTTCTCAGAAAAATTTCAAATTGAAGGTATCAGGAACAAATCAAACATAGTACACCAATAAAAAAATGCACAGCGTAACTACCTAAGATAGGCAAGGCTAAGAGCTACTGTCAGACCTTCAACACACAGCAACCCTGTTCCCAAGATTGTACTAGGCCTATCAAGAAAAGCTGTGAACAGCAATATCAGACAGAAAAGGGCATTCATTCTTGAGTAGTCCTTACCCAAGAAAAACATGGAGGCATGTTAATACAAGACTTTTTTTTAAAAGATATACTAAAATGAAAACCTCTAAGAGAAAATGTCTTCCTTAGGACATGAAGGGGTTATATATGAGATATAACAGAACCGTATGTATGTTGTAACCTCTGTGGACATTCGTCTGAATTCTCACCTGGGAGTGAATGGAGGAATTGGGCTAGGTCATTGGAGGATGTTTAGGTTTTGTGGTATATATATGGCAGTGTCTCTGGGGTTGAGGGGAATAAAGATGAAAAAGTAATTAAAACATGATGAATGAAGGAGGGAAGGATGGAATAAAGCAAGGAAGAAAGAAGGAAACAGGAATGATCAAGATTAATGGAGCTCTCTGAGTTCATTTTGCTATGGTTCAAGGCCCTCAATAATCAACACACTTGAGGAATGCACCAGACAGACTTGAGAAAGCAATATACCACAGACTTTGATTTGTTAAATAACACCCCTCCCTTGCCCTCTGCCTCCAAGCATACATTCCTAGAGTATTACAGGCAGGGAAGACCTATCTATTGGGAAGAACCCCTAACACTTTTCCAGGGTAGAATTCTGGCTAGTCCAAAAAGAACCTTTCTTTTAAGGGTTGCGGGAAACTAGACACTGCAACTTTTATTTAGTATCGGCGGCGTTTATTTGGAGCAAATTCAGCTCCAGGAGCTGGACGGTTGAAAGCAGGAGGATTTCCACCAATTGCTCCAATTCCTTCCATTGTAGCAGCTTGGCCAAAACGTTCAGTTGTTGGTGGGGTCTTAAAAGAGAAAGAGAACAATGTTAAATACAGTCTCTGTCCTCAGCTTCTCACTCATTTATGGTCTTGCCACTCACTATAAGCCATTTCTACTTAACTATTCAAGACTCCTGACTGCTAGGGGCAAGGTAACTAAGTCTGCTTAGAGTTCTAGTGGCCCTGAAAGGAACATAAGGCTGTACTTCTTTAGCTTTTTATCTATATTTTATATACAACTGAAATTCCTATTTGGATAGGTTCTATCCAAGTCCTTTTTCCAAACGAGGAAGAACAGGTTATCATTTCTCTAGAAACCTTAATTCTATCCAGTTTTGGCCTATTCCATTTTGACATCTGAACAACTTCCAGACTTTATGAACCACAAGGCCCTTGAATTAACATTCATTATATGTCATTATATCTAAGCTTTCTTGACTTGCCCCTCTAAGAGCAACCTGCTAGCCAGGCAATGTTGTACATGCATTTGGAAGGTAGAGGCAGGAGCATCTCTGAGTTTGATGCCAGCCTAGTCTACATAGCAAGCTCCGGACAGCCAGAAATACAGAGACTCTATCTCAAAAACCCCAAAATCAACAAAACAAAAAGCAATTTGTTTACTGAGGACAATGATTACAGTCAGATAGCCAGATAGAGGCTATCGTTTAAACTCCAATATGGTATTGAATTTTCTCAAGATTTACAGATAAAATACCAGGGACACGGAATAGTGAGACAACTGTTGCCTAACATATATCAGATCCTGGGTTTAATTAACATCTTAAGGTTACATTTTATGTATACCAATAATCCTAAAAATCAGTACCTGTAACAAAAATCCAAGTAAACTCAGGTAGTAGATGCTGGGCAGATAGCTTAGTTGGGTTAAGTACCTGTCCTGCAAGCTTGAGAGCTCAAGTTTAATTCCCCAGCATCCAATGTTAAAGAGCAGTCAATCTAGCCTAACTGGCAAGTTCCAGTAACAGATGACTCCTGAGGAACAACACACAATGCACACTTACATGTACATACATGTGCACACACACACCCATATCCATAAAAATTAGACTCCAGAGGTTGAAAAGCTCCTCTTATCACTATTTACAATTATTATGAAGCCCTGTAGTTTATTACCAATCCCAAAGTTCCATCTGGCATCATAGTGGCAGGTCCTGGAGGAGCTGGGGTACCAGTTGGCACAGGAGCAGGGGGCATGGCACCTCTATTGTTTATGCCCATAGCACCTAAAGCAGAATAGTATACCAAGAAACAATTAAGTAGGATCTGTAGACAAGATATATCAACAGCCTCCCATTTCTAGCCCTAATGTTTCTGGAAATGTCAAGTCATTTAAATGTAGACTAGGTAGCAGCTCCATAACTCAGAGATCAGGTTTTTTTTTTAAAAAAAAAAAAAAGGAAGAAATTAATCTCGTCGGATCTGAGTTTAAATTCCAGGTTCGCACATTAAAGAAAAAAAAATGCCAGGCATGGACATCCCAACATTCGGGAGGGAAAAGACAGGTTCCATGAGTTCAAGACCAGCCTGGTCTACATACTGAGTTCTAGGACAGCCAAGAGCCAGATGTACATAGTAAGACCCTGTCTAGAGAGAGAGAAAAAAGAGCCAGACAGGATTTTGTGAGGCAGAGAAAGGCAGATCATAGTAACTGGCCAGCCAACTTAGGGGGAAAAAAGGCAGGCAGTTCTTTGGTTACTGGATACCTGCTGCTCTTTTCCTTCTTATGTTACCATGTTTATATTTCCCCATTTCACAGCACCTAGTCTGGCTGATGGGCCTGGAGTCTTTCTGGCTAATGGAGTGGCATCAAATGATCCATTATTGGCTTTATTTCCTGCTGTTCTGTTCTATAACTATCCTTTTCACCCTGAAAGTCACCAGAACTATTTAACTCTTAAGTCCTTACCTCCCATAGCCATTTGGCCCATCCGTATCTCTTGTTCTCTCTGAAAAAAAATACATACTCAACACAGTCCAAGACAACAATCACTATTACAATCCACTGATGACAACATGAAGGAAGTAAACAGTGATGACATACTAATGCCCTCTTGCTATTTGTGCAGTGACTTCAGGTAACAAATTAGAATTTTCTATCAGGAACGAAAAGAGGCAACAGGGGGAAGAAAGTACTAACTTCTTCTTGGGGCTGGGGATAGCAGTAGATTAGCCAAATTCTGTTACAGGACTCGATTTACCTCTTTTGTCACTGGACATGAACAACAATGGTACTGGCTTTTTATCCTAAATTTGCAATAAAGCAAGAGCTCGCTTTCAAACCTTACCTCACCTCCCTATCAACATCTTTTTTCTCCTAAAAGGAATTTTATAGAATAGAAAAATTGGTCATAACCTGGTATCCTAACAGATATTTTATGTTAGTTTTGTCTTATCACCACTGGCCTGGCACATCATGGGCACATGGAAGATATACCGCATCAGGGAAGGTTCCCTTGAATCCTTCCTGCTGTCGCCGCATCATTTCTTCTTGTTGCCGCCGCATTTCTTCCTCACGGCGCCTGCGCTCCTCTTCCTGCCTATAAAGTCACCAAGGTTATTTTAATATAAAGGCATTCCAGAGCATGAGCAGACCACTTGGAAGAGGAAGAAGGTTGAGGCAAAGAGACAACCTTACCGAAAACCTGCATAGCTTGCCAAGTACCAGGGCAACACCCAAAGAGATTCAGAGACAAGCACTCAGCTCTTTCCCTTTAGTGAAGTCCTAAGGCAATCCCTAGAACCCAAATGCAGCTAAAACAGCTAGCTACCCAAAGGGAGAACCTGAGAGGCAGCAGGAATATTTGCCAGTATTTACAATGTATCAGGGAGAATGGTGGGGTGAAGGAAAAAAAACATTACTCTTAGAGAAACAAAACGGTTAAAGAAAAGGAGTTACAAAGCTGGTGAGACGGCTCAGTGGAGAAAGGTGCTTACTGATGACCAGTTTAATTAATCCCTAGGACTACAATGGTATAGGAGGACAGAATTGCTTCTGAAAGTTGTCCTATGGCCTCCACACACTGTAACATGCGCCCAGGCCCCAAACAAACAAAAGGAGCTACCTGAGCTCTAGCTGCTTTCGTTTCTGAACCTCTTGGTTATGCAGCTCCTCCATTCTCCGAAGCTCTTCTTGACGCCTCATCAAATCTAGCAACAGATTTAGACTTTGATTTTTTCATATACAATAATTTCCCACAAATATCCAGAAAGCAAAGATGTTGACCAGACACAAGCTATAGTCATTTTGGAAGAGGGAACCTCAATTGAGATTGGTCAGTGGACAAGCCTACGGTGCATTTCCTTGAATGATGTGGCATGGCCCAACTCATGGTGGGTAAGCCAGGCATAGTGGCGCATGCCTTTAATCCCAGCACTCAGGAGGCAGAGGCAGGTGGGTCTCTGAGTTCAAAGCCATCCTAGTCTACAGAACAAGTTCTAGGACAGCCAGGGCTTCAGAGAGAAACCATTCCTCAAACAAGCAAACAAAACCCAAAAAAAACAAAAAGAAAGCAAGCACGGTGGACAAGCCATGAGGAGCAACCTAATAAAATTCTCCATCAGTTCCTTCCTGCAGGTCTCTGCCCTACTTAAGTTCCTGCCCTAGCTTCCCTCAATGATAGACTGTTATCTGTAATTCTAAGACAAAATAAACCTTTTCCCTCCTCAAATTGTTTTTGACCATGGTGCTTCAACACAGCAGTAGAAACCTTAACTAAGACAATATATAATCCAAGAATGAGAAATGAACTCAAACCTTACTATTTTCTTCTTCATAGAATCCATCTAGTATTCAATATTCCAAACCCACCCCCATCAAAATCAACTAAGTCATTTCAGGGAACAAAAGCAGAAATTTTTTTTTCTACCAAAGAACAAAGAAATTACTGAACAAAAAATGACATTTGATATTTATTGTAGTTTTACAACCAACAGGCCTATACTCACCCTGCCTCATTAGCATAACCTGGTGCTCATGGCGTGCTGCCTCCATCTCCATCTCCAGCTTCTCACGGGCCTCCTTGATATTGCGGTCCACTTGATCCTGCTGTTGCTTCTCCATCTCAATAAGTGCCTTCCAGCGCATGGCATACTCATACTCAAAAGACCCTGGCTGTGCAAATCTGGGTGGCTGTTCTCGCTCCCTATAGAGAATAAATATTATGTATGTACTTAGTCCAGAATTTCTTAGAATCATTCTTTTCTAAGAGCCAAGTGAACACACATATGTATATATACAAAGATATGCACAATGTGTGCACACAAGTACATATGTACACACAGACATGACTCTTTTAAACACCCTTTTAAATTTCAAGAATGGGAAAATAACTAGGAGATAGAAGTGTAGTCAAACAGGTTATGGTCCTGGGTTCAACTGCCAACACCACACATATAAACATACACCCCACCACCACCATGGAAATGCAGGAGTCAACCCATCTGGACCACATACTTGTGAAATTGCTGGTTTTTTATAACCAGCTTCTCTGGAAGTCCCTCCTCATCATCTAACTGGTCCATAGGCTCCACAGTCACAGGCCGAGGAAATCTGGGTAAAAGAAGGAGTTAGTGTTAATGAAGCCATACCCCAAAAAGCATGCTCCCTATGCCCGACACTGGCATGATGAACTAATTAGGGATGAGAACTTCAGAACTGGACAACTACAACATTTTTGCCAGGAATGGGAATTTGGCAACGATTCAGACTGTAAGCTGGGTTGGTCTCAAGTTAATGGAGTTAACTCCTCTTTCTTAGTCTGAGATTATAGATGTGAATTACCACATCTAAACATTTCTGAAGATATTTTTATACTCCAAATAACAAAGTCCTTCTTACTGGCATTATGAGTAATTTGGAATTAACAGCCCACGTTTCAGATCTCTCAAAAAAGTACTCAGTATGTTGGAAGAGTACTTATCTAATATTTGGTAACTCTAGAAAATGAAGGAGAAAAAATGCTGAGACACTACATTCAACAAAACAATTTCCCAGAATTCTAAAATGGGAAAATGTGCTATGATTATTCCACATGTATGCTTTTCCCTGCATTTATGTCCATGTACCACATCCACCTGGTTCTTGCTGAGGTTGGCATCAGATCCTGAAGTTACAGATGACTTTTCTGTTTGTTTTTGTTCTCTGTTTAACAGCTCAGGCTGTCCTGGAACTCGCTTTGTAGACCAGGATGGCCTCAAACTTAGAGATCTACCTGCCTCTGGAATGCTGGGATTTTGAGTCAACAGGTGGGTGCTGGGAATCAAACTCAGGTCCTCTGCAAGAGCAGACAATGTTCTTAACCACGGAGGCATCTCTCCATCTTGAAAGTTATCCTCATACCCCTTCCATTAATTTATGATCTAGGGCATGACAGTTCAATGGATAAAGGCACTTGTTCATGCAAACTAGGTACCCTGAGCTTGGTCCTGAAGCCCATGTAGAGGTGGAAAGAGTGAAAACTGGCTTCCCAAGTGTGCACTATGGCATTTACATGCACATATATACATAACTATTTAAGATCACATTGAATGGCCGGGTGGTGGTGGCGCACGCCTTTAATCCCAGCACTTGGGAGGCAGAGGCAGGCGGATCTCTGTGAGTTCGAGACCAGCCTGGTCTACCAGAGCTAGTTCCAGGACAGGTTCCAAAGCCACAGAGAAACCCTGTCTCGAAAAAAAAAAAAAAGAAAAAAATTACACTGAAAATTGTTATTAGAAAAGCTGAGTTAGTGTTAAGTCTTTAAATAAAAATAGGAACAGGATTACAAGATGTTAACTCTCCATACCAAAGAAAGATTAAGGAACCCAAAAACCACTGTCTGAAAACTCTACTTACGTGGTTAGCAAGAAGGAGCCCTCACTGCATCTGTCCAGAGCTTTCCGAGCAGCTGGCTTCCCTGAGAACTCAACAATGCCTTTCCCTGAGGGCCTTCCTCGGTCATCCACAATGACCACAGCCCTCTCTACCTGGCCAAACACAGAAAAGGCTTCTTCCAGCAGTTCATTGGACACATACTGAGGAAGGTTGCGGACTGTAAGGGATGCACTATGACAGGCAAAACGCACACGCAGCTGCTTTCCACGGAGTGGCATATTATCCAACTCCACTTTGGCAATTTCCGCTAGGGTTCGTGTTTCCTGGAAAAAACAAGAAAATTAGAATTTAACAGAGACAAAATGGTGGTTATGGTGGCACATGCCTTTAATTCTAGCCCTCAGGAGGTAGAGGCAGGCAGATATCTAGACCAGCCTAGACTACATATTGAGTTCTAGATGAGGGTCACAGATGTATAGTTAACAATTCAGAATACTTACCAGTTCAGAATATTTTAATTTACACTATTACACCAGAATTAATTCTGTTCTAAAATAATAACTACTTTATGTATATGAATGTTGTAACTGCATATAGATTTATGCACAATGTGTGTACGTGGGGCCTTTGGTGGTCATTAGAGGGCATCAGATTGCCTGACCAAGAAGCTTAATTAGGTCAGGCGGTGGTAGCACACACTTTTAATCCTAACACTCAGGAGGCAGAGGCAGGCAGATATCTGCAAGACCTAGTTCCAGAATAGCCAGAGCCACATAGTTAAGTCCTTGTCTTGAAAAAACAAAAACAAAACAAAAGCTTCTTTCTTCTATACTCTTTCCTAAATCAAATGAGATTTTTGTTTTTTGAGACAGGGTTTCTCCGTAGCCCAGGCTGTCATGGACCTCACTGCACATCACACTGGCCTCCTGAGTGCTGGAATTAAAGGCGTGCACCACCACTGCCCGGGTTAACTCAAACCAGATTTAAACATAAAATCTGCACAAAACATTGGCAGAACTGAGAGCACCACTGAGCAGCAGCACACTTATCTAATATTAGAGTCTACATTTGATTACCAACTGTCTCCCTCAGAAAGAAAATGCATATTCACTTGACTAATATTAAAAGATTTTGAAAAGATAAAAAAAATTGTCCCCCCTCAGGGTTTTTAAGAATAAGAATACATGTCATATACAAGGATTTTGGGAATAATATAAACCTTGATAATTACTAAAGCAAACTTCATTTTCACTTAACCCAAGCATGGTGGTGCAAGCAGGTGTGTCATCCAGCACTTGAGAAGTAGAGGTAGGAACCCTGTGAGTTCAAGGAAACCCTGGGGTTACATAATGAGATCTGCAAGCAAAAATAACTCCTATACTTTAGTCTTTGTGTACAAGGCAAATAAACCTACATTAGACTTCAAGCCGAAGGGAAAATAATCTTACCAAGCGAATGAAGCCAAAGCCTTTATCCTTATGAATGAAAACCTCGCCTGCTTTCCCATATTTCTCAAAAAGTTTCCTCATTTCCTCCTCAGTGATGTCAGGAGGAAGATTGCCTACAAAGAGACGGCTTCGTTGGGTGAAAGTCTTCTCTCCTGGTTTCCTAAAATTCTTCAGGTCAATGGTTAAACCTTCATCTGGAAGAAGACAGTCAATCAAAAGATTAGGAAATGAATTAGCCACATCCTCAGCATTGCTTTTGGGATGAAGACAAACACCACCCAATGCATCCTATCCAATTCATCAGTAAATGGCATTTTAGAATGTGAAAGCAGCAGTTGTGACACACGCCTTTGATCCCAGCACTCGGGAAGAGGCAGGCCGATCTCTGAGAGTTCAAGGCCTAGCCTGGTCTACAGAGTGAGTTCCAGGACAGGCAGGGCTGTTAACACAGAAAAACCCTGTCTCAAAAAACCAAAACAAACCACAGATGTGTATGTATGTCTGCCTGGATGAGTTTAAATGCAGACCCCTGGAACTCAAGTTAGTTACAGGTGGTTGACCCACCAGATATGGGTACCCAGAATGGAACCTGGTCTTTTCCAAGAGTAGTACAGGCTCAGCTCTTAACTACTGAGCCACCTCATCAGCCTCTACTTCTATTGCCTCCCTTTCAAACAAATTACTTTATGTGTGTAAGTGTGACTATGTTCCATGTGATTTCTCTGTAGCTTTGGAGCCTGTCCTGGAGCTAGCCAGATTCCACTTCCTGCATTTAACTGGGTGAAAGCCAGTCAAACTGAGGTGAGCAATGATCTGGGTTATGATGGGGGCGAGTGAACTCTGGTAGTTGAACAGTCTTACAGGGACAAATGCTGTAGGCTGCCACTCTCTTTTTTGTTTGTTTTTGGTTTTCCAAGGCAGCATTTTTCTGTGTAGCCCCGACTGTCCTGGGATGCACTCTGTAGACCAGGCTGACCTCGAACTCACAGAGATCCGCCTGCCTTTGCCTCCCGAGTGCTGGGATTAAAGGCGTACACCACCACCACCCAGCCAGGTTTCTATTCTTATAGGTACTCAGATTCCTAAAGGAACGAGAACATACAAAGACTTTAACAGATTAAAAATAGCCTGGGCATAGACCAGAAATTAAGTCTTATTATAGTTAACATTCCATTAACTCTTAAATTTTTTCCTATATTCTCTGATGGCTATCTCTAAGACCCAAACTACACACAGACAGACAGACATTTGTTTGTCAGTAGAACATGCCAATAACAGTATAACCTATACTCTACTGTATAACCTATACTCTACTGATGTCTGCTCCTTTGTTTCAGGTGATCAACCCCCTTCTATCATAAAATACCACTTAAGAACCAAATAGGAAAAGCTAGAGAGTTGGCTTGGCAGTTAAGAGCACGTACTCTTTCAGAGGACACAGGTTTGATTCCCAGCACCAACGTGGCAGCTGACAACCATCTTAAAAAAAAAAAAACTTGGGCCGGGCACTGGTGGCGCACGCCTTTAATCCCAGCACTCGGGAGGCAGAGGCAGGCGGATCTCTGTGAGTTCGAGGCCAGCCTGGTCTACAAGAGCTAGTTCCAGGACAGGCTCTAAAGCTACAGAGAAACCCTGTCTTGAAAAACAAAAACTTGGAAGATCCAATGCCCTCTTCTGACCTCCATGAGCACTAGATACACTCAAGAACAAAACATTCATACACATAAAGTAAATCTTATTTGAAAAACAAAACAGGAGGCTGGAGAAATGGCTCAGTGCTTAAGAGAAGCCAGTTTCAATTCCCAGCACCCATATGGCAGCTCACAGCTCTCTGTAACTCCAGTTCCAGGGGATCGGACACCCTCACACAACATCAATACATATAAAATAGGAATAAATAGTTTTTAAAATGTTGTTTTAAAAAAAAACACACAGCACAAAATAGAGCAGGACATATCCCAGTATTCCGTAGGGAAGCAGAGGCAAATTCTAACCCAGCAGTCAAGGGCTGCATGCTGAGATCCTACCTGGAAAAAAAAAAAAAGCCAGGCAGTGGTGGCGACTCCTTTAATCCCAAGACTCAGGAAGGCAGAGACCAGCCTGGTCTACAGAGTTAGTTCCAGGACAGCCAGAGCTGTTAGAGAAATCATGTCTTGGTAAAATCGGGAAAAAAGTAAACAACAAAAACAACAAAAAATGCTACTAAAGCCCTATTTCACCTATAATCCTAAAAACCATGAAACTGTTCTTGATCGAACCTATTTACGCTCCATCACTCACAATCTACTTACTTTGGCTGCTGGCCTGCTGTCCATTTGCAGGTATTGGTGGTGGTGGTTGCTGCTGCTGCTGCTGCTGCTGCTGCTGCTGCTGATGGTGCTGCTGGTGGTGATGTTGATGGTGCTTCCTTGGAGTATGGTTCTGCTTATCCAAGTTAAAGTTTTTATTGCTCTGCATGTTTGCACCCTACAGAAAAAAGTGGAATGTCAAATATCCAACATTTATGATTTAGTCAGTTACTGACAGTTTACATGTCATTAAAATTATCTTGGTATTCTATCGTTTGTTTTACAACTGGTTTCTCTGAATAACAAGGCACAATTTAGGACAGCCTAAGATATTTAAGACTGTATTTTAGCCGGGCGGTGGTGGCGCACGCCTTTAATCCCAGCAATTGGGAAGCAGAGGCAGGCAGATCTCTGTGAGTTCGAGGCCAGCCTGGTCTACAAGAGCTAGTGCCAGGAGAGGCACCAAAGCCACAGAGAAACCCTGTCTCGAAAAACCAAAAAAGACTATTTTAAACTAAAAAAAAAAAAAAAACCAAAACAAAACTTCCCCCCAAACCAGCCCTATTGTGTATGAAAGCACATTTAAAAACATTCCTCCCAAGGTCTATGAGGCAGAGGCAGAGACATCACTGAGTTCAAGTGTAGCCTGGTCTATAGTGCAAGTTCCAGGACAGCCAGGGCTACACAGAGAAACTAAAGCTTGAAAAACTAAAAACACAACAAAACAAAACCACAAAGGGTCAGGCCTGATGGAGCACACCTTTAATCCTAGCACTCAGGAAGCAGACAGAGGCAGATCTCTGAGTTTGAGGTCAACCTAGTCTACATAGTAAGTTTCAGGCTAGCCAAATGCTGCCCAATGAGATCCTGTCTCAAAACAAAGGAGAACAAAAAACCACAAAGGGCCGGGCATGGGGTGTGGTGCTGGTACATGCCTTTAATCCCAACACTTTCTAAATTTTTTTCTAATCTATTTATTTAAAATACATCTAGTGCTGGGTTGTGGCGGCACATGGGACTTTAATTCTAGACTTGGGAGACAGAAGCAGGTGGATTTCTGTGAACTCGAGGCTAGCCTGGTCTACAGAGTGAGTACAAGGACAGTCAGGGCTACACAGAAAACGCCTATCTCAAAAATAAGTAAATAAAAAGATGCATCTAAATCCAGATCCATATAATTAAATGCTATCTTTTGGCCTCCAGGGGCACTTGCCCACACTCACACATATACAAACAAAAAAAAATCTTTACAAGTTTTAAATTAAAAAAAAAAAAGCACCCACTCAGTATGCACCTGTTGTAGTGGCACATGCCTTTAATCCTAGTACCTGGGAGGCAGAGACAACCAGGGTTACATAGAGTAAGCAGCGGTCTCCAAAACCAAACCACAGCCTGGGATGCAGAAACTCTGTCTCAAAAAAATAACAAACAGTAAAAAGTAAACAAAACTACCATAAAAAGTTCAGAAGTCTTGATCATTGCCATCACCTAAAGCAAAGTTCACTGTAGATACTTCCAAATTAAGTGAGGAGGTATGGACTGCACGGTTAAAGACTTAGGTTTGAATTATGGTCCTAATACTATGCATTCACTACACAGTGAAATCTGCCTCATTTCTTATAATGCTGTTATAAACAGGCATCCAAAAATATCTGCTCCTTGATATGGCTATAAGGATTAGAGAATAACTCACTACTGGCATATACTGAGCACTCACTAAATAGTTTTTTTTTTTATTTAAAGATTTATTTACGCCGGGCGGTGGTGGTGCACGCCTTTAATCCCAGCACTCGGGAGGCAGAGGCAGGCAGATCTTTGTGAGTTCGAGGCCAGCCTGGTCTACAAGAGCTAGTTCCAGGACAGGATCCAAAGGCACAGAGAAACCCTGTCTCGAAAAACAAAAACAAAACAAAACAAAAATTTTTTTACATGGTCAGTATGGGGGTAGACACCTTTAGTGCCAGCATTCGGAGACAGGCAGATTTCTGGTCTACAAAACAAGTTCCGGGAGATCTGGGGCTGTTACACAGAGAAACACTGTCTTGCCAGACCAAAACCAAAACAAAACAAAACCTTACCCCTGTCTGAGGAGCAGGTGGGGGAGGGGGAAGGTGGGAGAGGGGGAATGGGAGGAAAGGAGGAAGGGGAAACTGGGATTGGCACGTAATAAATAAATTTAAAAAGACATTTAAGTGTATGGGTGTTTCATCCGCATGTCGATGTACCAAGTGTATTATGCGCCTTATGTCCTTTGATGCTAGAAGATGGCTCTGGTTCTGGAGTTACAGTTATAAGCTGCTACACGGATGCCTGAAATCAAGCGCAGGTACTCTAGAAGAGCAACAAGTACTCTTAATGGCTGAGCCATCTTTCCAGCCTCTATAGTAATTCTTAATCACAAGAGTAAGATATATGAATGACTACCTAAATAAAAGAACCAACACATCACAGGCACTTAAAACTAGGGTTTGAGAACAGGTTGTGAATGAGCCTAAGAGTGAACTCAATTTCTAGCAAAGCAAAAGAAAAGCAAAGACAAAATGTTCCCTTCTGTCATTTGAAAACTAAGAAAAGACTCAGCCCTACAGTAAGGGCTCTTGCCTCTAAACCTGATAACCTGAGTTCAATTCCTGGGCTCCACATAGGAGAGGAGAGAACCGGGAACTTACTAATCCCTGCAATTTGTTCTTTCATTACACACACACACACAAAAAAAAAAATCACAAAGATACAGACACACAAATAAATGTAATAAAGACTAACTCTCTGTATGTAGCCAAGGCTGGTCTTGAACTCTGATCCCCCTACTTTCAGTTCTCAACTGCTTGTTTTATAAGCACGTCCCACCATATCTAGCTAAAAAGCTGACAGTCTTTAAAGAACGGAGGATCCTCATCCAAAACTCATCCAAAAACTCATGACTCATCCAGTGAGCAAAGATCCCCTAGTCAGAATTCAGTTGAAGCAAAGTTGTCAATAAAAGGAGCAGAAAGGCCAGGTGGCGGTGGCACACGCCTTTAATCCCTTAGGAGGCAGAGGCAGGCAGGTCTCTGAGTTCGAGGCCAATCTGGTCTACAGAGTGAGTTCCAGGACAGGCTCCAAAGCTACAGAGAAACTCTGTCTCAAAAAAAAAAAAAAAACCAAATAATAAAAAAGTGCAGAAGGTTTTTCAACATATTGTTATCACAGGATACCTTTAATAAAAGAAAAATTATGTCCCAAAGTGTGATAAATTTTTAACTGTTAGTTTTAGTTAAGTACATACAAAAGTTTTTCTATTTTTTATATCTGAAGGCTATTTCAGAAGGCAGAAAGTGTGCCAGAGTCAGATCAGTGGGTAAAGGCACTTGTTAACAATCCAGTCCTGAGTTTGATCCCAGAAACCACATGATGGAAGGGGGAAACCAACCCCATGAAGTGGTCCCATGATTCTCTACATGCATACCATGGTATACACAAACCTATACATAGTATTTTTTTTTAAATTTTAAAACAACACACAAAACAAGAGCCATCAAGATGTTCACACTTTTTCAATTCAGGAATAAGAATCACACTCCTAGACTTAACCTAAAAAAATTTTAAATGTCGGAAAACTAAAAAGCCCAAACAAAAACTCCAATTGAAGCAGTACACCATCAGAAGGAGGAAGCGAAAGATGAAGTTTCAGGCCAGCCAAGGGTATAAAGTTAAGACCTTATCTCAAGAGAGAAAGGGTGTGGAGCTAGGTGGGTAGAGAATCTAAGAGTTGGGAGAGGGGAAAGTATGATCAAACTATACTGGATGAAATTTTCTATTTTAAAAAAGATACGCAGGCAAACACCCTCCCCCACACGCACAAAGGCACAAAATAATAAGTATTTTTTTAAACCACAAAACAGCAACAAAAATGAAAAATTTAAGGTGTAGCCATGAAAATATTCACTATGATGGCCTTTATGGAGATGAACAATAAAAATGACTGAATTACCAAAGATTAAAGGAATAGGTCATGCTAAATTTTTGAAACAACTCTGATGGGAATCACATGACACTGAAAATTATGAGGATTATATTGTCTGTGTGTGAGAGAGAGAAAACTTTGGCTGTTCAAGAGGCAGGTGGATCTTTGTGAGTTCGAGACCAACCTGGTCTACAAGAGCTAGTTCCAGGCTACAAAGCCACAGAGAAACCCCGTCTCAAAAATTCCCCCCCCCCAAAATGGTTAAGACAAAATTTTTCTGTGTTCTTCTGGCTACACTGTAGCTTACTGTGCAGACCAAAGACTCACCTGCCTCCCAGAGTGCTGAGATAAAGGCACGTACCTCTATGCCCAGATGGAACAAAACCCACGCCTGGTCTGTGAATCAAAAAACAAAAAAATAAAAACAACAACAAACTCAAAACAGCTATGGTGTGTAGCTCATGCCTATAATTTCAGCACTCTGAGAGCCTGAGGCAGGAAATCATGAGTTTGAAGGCAACCAGGGCTATATAGACCAGGAGGGAGGGAGAAAAAGGAAAAAAAGAAACAAGCAAGCCTGATCCCAACACCCATATTGAACAATTCACAAATGCCTGTAACTCCTGCGCTAGGAAATCAGACACCTATGGCCCTCTTGAACACCATATGCACATACCCACATACAGTTATACATAAAAAACAATAACAGTTATTAGTATCATTATGGTACACCCTTTGTGATGGCTATTCTTGGTTGTCAACTTGACTATATATGGAATTAATTAAAAGCCAAGAGGCTAGGTACACCTGTGAGGGATTTTTCTAAATTAAATCATCCAAATTGTGAAGATCCACCTTATGGGCCACACCTTCTGGTGGCAGCAAATATAAAGGACATGGAAGAAAGAAGCTTGCTTTCTTTGCCTGCTTGCCCTCAATCTCAATAGTAAGTCCATTCCTTCACGGGCACTTTACGATTCCAGTGTATACTTTAGACCAATTGAGACATCCAGCCTCATGGACAGAACTACTGAGTTCTTGAACTTTCCATTAGTAAACAGCCATTGTTGGATTAGCTGGACCACAGCTCATCAGTCACTCCAATAAACCCCCTTTGTATCTACCTCTATATAAATAGATATAGACAGATCTATCGGTTCTAGAGAATCCTAACACACCCTTATAGTCATTACATAAATTTTTAAAATAATTTTTTTTCATTATGTTTATATTTGTGTGTCTCTGTGTGGCATTGTGTATGCAAGTAAGTACAGTGTCTGATGGGGACATGACAGCCCCTGGAGCTGGAGGTTTCAGGGGCCTGTGAAGCCTCCTGACACGGTTGTTGGGAACCAAACTCAGGACCTCTGCAAGAGCAATAGGTATTAACAGCTGAGCCATCTTTCCAGTCCCCATCTGTATCTATCTGAAGTTGCACATTAAGGCAAATAGTTTGTAGGAGGCTAAAGACGTAGTTTAGAGGTTAAGAACACAGGTCTACAAAGAAAAACCCTGTCTCAAAAAATAAAACAAAAACCAAATACTTCTTGTTCTTGAAGAGGACCCACAGTGCTTCACAACTATCTACAGTGTAACTCAGTTCTTCTGACCTTCATGGACACACAAGGTGTAGACATACACACTGATGAAACACCCACACATGAAATAAAAAATAAATAAATCTAATTTAATATATGCCAGTCAGAGGTGGTAGAATTCACCTTTAATCTCAGCACTGGGTAGGCAGAGACAAGTGGAGCTCTGTGAGGTCTACAGAGCTAATTCTAGGACATCCAACTACACAATCAAACCCTGTTTCCAAAAGCAAACAAAACAAAAACACCAGAAAAAAAGTTTGTAACCTTTCTTATGATACACAATAAACCACTAAATCGTTAATTAAATCGTTAACATGGCTGGACATGGTGGGGCACACCTTTAATTCCATTATTAAGAAGGCAGAGACAGGCCGATCTCTGGTCTACACAAGTTCCAGGGTTGCCAGGGCTACATAGAGAAATCCTGTCTCCCCCTGCCACCTCTCCAAAAATAAAGACTAACATGAATGGATAGCATTCACCTGTCAATCACACCCCTATTGTACTGGACACTTTAGGTTGTTTCTAGTATTTATGATTAGAATCAATGCACACAGATATAATCTCTAGGCACATGTGCATTTAAATATTTCTTTCACCTCTTCATTTTCATCTCGTTTTATTTACTTTTCCTGAGACATCACTGTTTTAGTTTAAACACCAATGCACCATTTGATGTTTAGCTTTCCCTCATTTCAGTAACGTCAACATAATTTTAATGAATCCTGGATACACAATTTATTAAACTACCATAATTTAGGTGCTTTCAGTTTTTTTCCTGTTACAGCACTGTAGTGCTTTTAGCTTTGTTTACTTATTAGGAAACAATCTTAGCTTTGTGACTCTCGCTAATGTAGTTTTCCTGAAAAGCTATAATTTTAAATGTTATCAACAGGTATAGTGATTTAATGGCAAATAAAGCATATTTTTTTCAGAAAGTTTTCATTTTTCAAGACAAGGTTTCTCTGTGTAGCCCTGGCTCTCCTGGAACTTCCTCTGTAGACCAGAGTGACCTTGAACTCACAGACATCCACCTGTCTCTGCCTATCCAGTGCTGGGATTAAAGGCGTGCACCACCAAGCACAGCTCCAGGTAATGATTTAAAAATAAATAAATGGGTACTGGGTAAAGTGACTTAGTCCCATAATCCTAGCCTCTGCTGTTTGAGGGCAACCTGGGCTATAGCGTAAACCTGTCTCAAAAAGAAAAGAAGATGCAAGATGTGATGGTGCATGTCTGTAATTCCACCATTGTGTAGGCTGAGATAAAATAGTTCAAGAAAGCCTTGGCTATGTATCAACACCCCCCCTCCTCTAAAAAAGACAAAGAAATGAAAGCCCACTCCAGAAACAGTTGAAGATGGGGAAAGAAAGGTATTAGAATCCAATCTTTTTCTATGTTAAGTGCAGGTATTAAATGTTCCCCTTCCTCTACTTCCAAAGCACTCAGTGGCAGATTTTTTGTCATCTTCACAGCCATTTTGTCCCACTAAATCTTACCTTTCCTCAGGTTGGAATCCAGGAAACATTTTTTCCTCCAGCCTTTAATTACAGTGACACTCTGAAGGCCGAGATAGGTTTCCTGCCAGCATGGGCTACACACAGTTCCTGGACAACCTGGGCTATATAGTGAGGCCCTGTTTCTAAAAGCAAACAAAAAACTAGGCATTCTAGTCCACTCCTTTAGTCCAAGCACTGAGGAGGCAGAAGTAGGTGAATTTGAGTTCCGGACCTGAGTTTTCCAGGTCAGCTATACCTACACAGTGTAATTCTGTCTTTAAAAAAAAAGAGAGAGAGAAAAATATTCTAAACCATTTATTTCAAATGAGGTTGTATTTTGGCTTTGGAAAGTATATTCTGGAAAAAATAAGTTTATTTTGGGGCTGGCGGAGATGGGAAAGAATAAAGAGGATGAAGGGGAAGAGGAGTCATCTTTATGCATCATAAACATGTGTGAAATTGTCAAAGAAAATTGTTTTTAAAAAGTACACTCTGCAAATTAAGATAACATCTTTAGTGCTCTTTAAAATCCAGGCAACAAGATGAATGGGATGATGCACACCTTCATTCCCAGGTCTCACTCAGGAGGCATCTTAGCCCACTCCTTAGTCCCAGCACTGAGGAGACAGAAGTAGGTGGATCTGAGTCAGGTGGATCTCTGTGAGACAGGCCAACCTGTCTACATGGTAAGTTCTAGGCTAGGCCATTTAGAAATTGAGACCCTGCCTCAAAAAGAAAAAAATCCAGGCAATGTTCTACACACACATTATTTTATTTAGTGCCCCCAGCTGTTATTATTTTGAATGAAAACAGAAACCTAAAAAATACTTTACCCACACAAGGCCACACCAGTGTAAGGAATGGAACCCAGATCCATTGACCTCTAAAACTCAAAACCATTACGCAGCAAAGCCTTAAATTCAATTTAAACTCCAACAAACTCACTGGCTATGTCACCTAACTTGTGCAACCTGTTAGGATGGCGATAATGGGGGTGAATAGCAGTTAGTAACCTTAAAGGAGTGGTTAACTTTAAGGCCTAAGTGAGATAATACTACAAAGCATTTAGCTGTCATTCTGGAATAGACAAAGCACTTGTTCCTGCAGGAAACTACCATTTCTAGTTCCACTTAAGGAATAGGAATGTTGGAGGCTGGAGAGATGGCTTAGCGGTTAAGAGCATTGCCTGCTCTTCCAAAGGTCCTGAGTTCAATTCCCAGCAACCACATGGTGGCTCACAACCATCTGTAATGAGGTCTGGTGCCCTCTTCTGGCTTGCAGACATACATGTAGACAGAATATTGTATACATAATAAATAAATTAAAAAAAAAGGAATAGGAATGTTAAATGTCATCTCAGGAGGCAGAGGCACTCTGTAGGCCAGGCTGGCTTCAAACTCAGAGATTGGCCTGCTTCTGCCATCACACCTGGCCATGAATGACTTCTAATAACCAAATTGCCCACCTTTATGTTTTGAATAAAGATCCCCACAATCTGTCCTTTTCTTGTAGTCTTTTCCCAAAGTTTGCATTTGCCAATGAAGGAAAGGTAGTACTGTCTAAAGCACCTGAACTACCACTGTATACACAGTTGAGTACCAGGCACTCAAGACATACTTCCTACCACCAACTGCAGCAATGTAATTTCACGATATATGCAGAAATAAGCTTAGGAACCCCTAACTATTGGCCTTCAGAAAGAGATCAGCAGCAAGGATTTCTGTCCACTTATGTGTCCTAAGATTAACCATGATGAAAAGGACTGCTGAGAGTGTATGTGTTGATGATTAGAAAGACTGTAGCTACTGTGTGTGATACAACTGCACACGTGTTTAGGTACAGGACCACATTAGTACAGGCATCTGAGAGCTAAGTCAAGGATCAAGGATCCCTCAGTATTTAGAAGAGTCAAGTTACTAAGTGGAAAACGCTGGAGAAATACAATGTGAATTTACAAGGCTGAAATGGCCGCCTGATGGGCCGCATTGAAAGCTGTAAAATACAAACATGGTAAAGGCTGCTACTCAGTTTTTTTTTTTTAAGGACTTTTCATTAATAACAACGAGGTTGTACAAACATAAATTTAAGCACTATCCCCAATTAGAGCAGCCAGATTTTGGAGAAAAAAAAAACCACACAGCTCAGTCGCATTTTAATTTAAGATTTAAAAAAAAAAAAAGCCGGGCAGTGGTGGCACACGCCTTTAATCCCAGCACTCGGGAGGCAGAGGCAGGCGAATCTCTCTGAGTTCGATGCCACCCTGGTCTACAAGAGCTAGTTCCAGGACAGGCTCCAAAGCCACAGAGAAACCCTGTCTCGAAAAACCAAAAATAAATAAATAAATAAAAAACTATTTCGCTTAAATAACACGAAAAGTCCACCGAAATTAATTTGTTGTCAATTTGAAGTCCGTATTCAACTGAGCATCCTGCACTTTACCTGGTAACCCTAACTCCTACACCTACCTTGACTTCGATTTGAGCACAGCAAAGTGTCTGTCTCCCAATCCTCTCTAACCCCGACTTCTGTTAAAAACACAAAGAAAGGTGTCAGCTTACAGTAAGACTTCCACAAAGTGAAAAATACTCGATAGTAAAGCCATAAATGTAAGTTTAATTTAGAAAAGCGATACCTACAAATGGCTAGGAAAAGCTTAAGCAGCAAGAGGTTTGGGGAAAAAGGCGCGCGCGCTCGAGAGCGCGAGGGTGGGGTGGAGGTGTTTCATGAACTTAGCTCCAAAATGCCAAGGGGCTCTGAACTAGCAAACTTCAAACTTAAAAGTTGTTTTCACAAAGAAACATAGCTCCAGGGGCCCCACTGGCCCTCTCGGAATTAATGGCCTCGCGGGGCTAAGGAGGAGGAGCGTCCGACAAAGCAAAGCGCCTCCTCCTCCAACCACGACTTCAGGGCTTTCGCATAATAGACCCCACACCCTCTGGCTCAGGCAGGCTCAGAAGCCACCAACTTATGGTCGCTAAGATTTGGGAATGAGTAGTACAAAAGAGCCAGGCACGAAAGCAAGAAAGGCATGGGCTGAAGCCCCGCGCGTGGAGCGGCGAGCGTGCCGGACCCCACGGGTGGGCTGCGAAGGCCATACGCGGAGGGGGAAAGGCCTCACGGGGCCTTTGAACCAACATCCTCTGTCCAAACTCGGCCTCGCCCTAGCCCCTTCCTTCGCGGATCGTCGCAGGAAGCCCCACTGCCCTCCCAAACAAGCACCGAGCCGTCCCTAAACTCACCCTCTGCCCACAGTTCTTTGCTCAGAGTAACGGCGACGCTGCACGGCCTCCACCGTCCGGAGAAAAGAGCGCGCGACCGCCGGAAACGAGCCGACGGAGCTCGGTGCCTCCCAAGGGGGTCAATGTTGGATTCCCGATTGGCTACGTGAACTGCCAATCAAAGTTTATCTCCAGAGGAAGACTCATTTGTCCGCCATTTCTTAGATTCTATTGGCTACCAACTGTCAACGCCTTGGGTTCGTGTGAACGACAGATGGGGGACAAAGAGCGAGGCTTTGTACCTTCTGCGCATGCACTAGAGGCGCTGCGTGAGAGACGGAAAAGGAAGGGGGAGGGGAGGTAGCCTTGGACGTTAGGAGATCGGAAGGAAAGACTAACCTGCCTACGAAAGGACTGAAAGACCTAGTGGTGGGAAGAGGAAAGAAGATAACTAGTGAGAGAGGAAAAGTGGGGAGAAAAGGGAGAAAATGCGCGTGTAGGCGTGCGCTGAGAGTTTATGCACTGCGCCTATGCAAAAATCAAGAGTAACAATGTTATTGTATTCAATGTGGCAGAGCTAGCCGTTTGCTACTGTAAAAAAAAATTGCCCCGCCATGTTTCTTTTTTCACACTTCCTCAAAGCTTGCACCCTAACACTCTGTCCCATTTTAGGTTCCTTTCCCAGTGCTGAGTATATTTGGGAAGTGCAACTGAAATGGTATTGATTATAGAAAGGGGCAGGAAGCTAAGCGATTTTGACATTTTAATCTCTGTGTAGCCAGCACTATTTCCATGGTAACCAGAGAACCCGATAGGCCAAACATCACTAAGGTTCCCATCGCGGAGAGATTCAACAGGTAGTTCGGCGGTGCTGGAGCCAGTATGTTGGAGGTCTTCACATCAGACCTCCACTATATCCCATAGAAAGCCTATAAGGTAATAATAACCTTCGTTGTTCCATAATGCCTAACTCACCCAGGCGGATTACAAGCTTCAGTTGATAGGCACCAGTAGTTAATTCCTACTAATTAATTCATACTCTGGATGGCAGATTATCCAAACAGGTACTACCTACCTTACACGGGAACAATGATCCAGACCTGTGTTGTCTAACAAGACTTCTTACAATGTTGGAAAGGTTCTGTGGCACCGTTCAATACTGTAGAGATTAGCCATATTCTAAACCACCCCGCTGTGTGTGTGTGTGTGTGTGTGTGTGTGTGTGAACATATGGCTACTAGCTACTATATATTGGGTATATTTAGCCCAATGGTTCCCAAACTCTGAGAGAAAAAATAACACATGTATTATGAAAAAAGAAAACAAATTCCTACTCATGTGGGAAAAAAAGTCAAACAATGCTCAACAGTACAAAAAGTTTCACCCTTTCTACAGTAGTACCCACTGTACCCTATACCCACTACCCAATTCTGACAGCTGCTTTCTGTGTATGACTGTCCCAGTCAAAGGGAAATTAGTATGGCTTTAATACCTGCACTCAGGAGGCTGAGAAAGGAGGATCACCCAGGAGGCCACCGTGGTCTACATAATGAGTATCAGGCCATCCAGTGCAGAAGACTGTCTCGACACACAGTCACACAAAACTACATACACATGTATATGTATGCATGATTTAAAAGATGGATATACTTTTCTAAGCTGAGACTTTCTGTTTTTATTGGGGTCTGGAGTAATGGCTCAGCAGTTAAGTATACTGGCTGCTCTTCCAGAGGACTAGAGTACCTACCCCAGCACGCATTGGTGGCTGGCAACTGTCTGTATCTGACGCCCTCTTCTGGCTTCTGTGGGCACTGCATGCATATAGTTGTTGCACAGCCATATACATAAAATG
Source organism: Ondatra zibethicus (assembly GCA_004026605.1). Lineage (NCBI taxonomy): Eukaryota > Metazoa > Chordata > Mammalia > Rodentia > Cricetidae > Ondatra > Ondatra zibethicus. The sequence continues at coordinate 79,881 of PVIU01007741.1, forward strand.
AGAGAAGTCATATACATAAAGTGAAAGAATAAACAAAAGGTTTATTTCTATTTTTGTGTGTGTGTTTTGCCAGCATGTATGTAAGTTCACCATCTCTGTGCAGTGCCCAAGGAGGACAGAAGACAGTGGATCCCCTAGAACTGGAGTTACAGATAGCTGTGAGCCACCATGTAGGTCTAGGAACCCAACCCAGGTCCTCTAAAAGAGCAATTGGTGCTCTTAACCTCTGAGCCATCCTTGAAGTGCCAGATTTTCCTTTTTTATTAATTTATTGTTTTTAATTGAGCTATACCCTTTCCCCCCGCTCTCCTTTCCTCCGAAGTGCCAGTTTTCTAAACCACTATTTTTTGGGAAAGAAACATAACACAGGGGCTAGAAAGATGGCTTCGGAGTGAAGAGCACTGGCTGCTCTTGAAGATAACCTGGTTCCGTTCCCAGCACACACGGCAGCTCACAGCTATTTGTAACTCCAGTTCCAGGAGATCTAACACCTTTCCTGACTTCCTCAGGCTCCTGCATGCTTGTGATGAACAACATACATACACTCAGGCATAGCCCATCACGTAGGTGGGGTGGCCCACACCTTTGATCCCTGCACTTGGGAGGCAGTGCTGGGATCAAAGGTGTGATCCCATTTTCTGTGAGTTCGAGGCCAGCCTTGTCTACAGAGCAAGTTTAAAGATAGCCAGGCCTACACAGAGAAACCCTGTCTCATAAAACAAACAAATAAACAAAAAAAAACTCAGGTGAAAACACACACAAACAAAATTCAATAAAAACAAATATTTAAAAAATACTTTAACAGTGTTGCATGCCTTTAATCTTAGCACTCAGGAGGAGGAGGGAGAGGCAGGTAGACTTCTGAGTTCGAGGCCAGCCTGGTCTACAGAGTGAGTTCCAGGACAGCCAGGGCTACACGGAGAAACCCTGTCTCAGAAACAAAATCAATGTTAGCAAAGTCGGGCATGCCAGTAGTGCTCACCTGTAACCTCAGCACATGACACTGAGGAAGGAAACTTCAATTTGAGGCTAGATCAGGCTACATAATGGAACTGGATTTTTTGGTTTGTTTTTGTTGTTGTTTTGATTTTTTTAAAAAGCTGGGTGTGGTGGCTCATGTCTTTAATTGAAGCTTTTACTCAGGAGGCAGAAGCAGGAGGATCTCTGTGAATTTGAGGCCAGTCTGGACTACAGAGTCAATCCCAGGCCAGGCAGGGCTACATAGCAAGGCATTCTCAAAACAACAACAACAAAACAAAAAGTCAGGGCCAGTAAGATAACTTAGCAGGTAAAGGCACTCTACTATCCTGACAACTTGAGTTCAATCCCCACAACCCACAAGGTGGAATAGGAGAACCAACTCCTTCACGTTGTCCTCTGACCTCCACACATGTGCTGTGGCATGTGCACACCCACATATATAAATACATATATACATACAAATACATAAATACTAGAAAAATTACTTATTGTATGTGGTGTGTGCCACATGGAATTATAGGTAGTTGTAAGCTGCCCAATTTGGATGTCAGGAACCAAACTTGGGTCCTTCAGGAGAACAGGAAATTCTCTTCACCATTGAGCCATCCTCTAGTCACAGAAAATTTCTTTGGGAAAGACAATCTAGCCAGGCGGTGGTGGTGCACACCTTTAATCCCAGCACTTGGGAGGCAGAGGCAGGCAGATCTCTGTGAGTTCGAGGCCAACCAGGGCTACAGAAGCTAGTTCCAGGACAAGGCTCCAAAGCTACAGAGGAAACCCTGTCTTGAAAAACCAAAAAAAAAAAAGAAAGAAAGAAAGAAAAAGAAAAAAGAAAAGACAGTCTATGTTGCATATGCTAGACTCTAGCCCTTCTTGCCCAGCCTCCTGAGTACCTGAGACTACAGACCTATGTTATCTGGGTTATTTAGCTGTCTTGCCATATAGAAAGTGACCTACTAGAACTTTTCTTTTTGGAGAGTAGGGGTAAGACACAGTCTCACTATGTAGCCCAGCCTGGCATCATACTGTCCATCCTCCTGGCTTGGCCTGCACCACCACATCCAATTTCTAGTGCATTTTAATGAAGTTATTCTTAGCCCCATATTGCTAGTATATCATTCCATAGACCTATAAACCCAGCACTAAAGATGCTAAGGCAGTAGGATCGAGAGTTTGAGACCATGGTTGTCAAGGTGACTCAGTAAGTAAAAGTGTCTGCTGTCAAGCCTTTTAACCTGAGTTTGATCCCTAGAACTGAAGAGAAATGAGAACAGACTCCCACAGGTTGTCCTCTATCCACAGTGGCACATAAATGTCCCCCACATACACACATAAATTAATATTGCAACTGGAGACATAGCTCAGTGGGTGAGACATAGCACTGACTGTTCTTGAAGAGGACCTGGATTTGAGTCCTAGCACTCAGTTATGGTTCACAACCATCTACAACTCCAGTTCCAAGGGTATATGATGCCCCCTTATGGTCTCTGCAGGAACTGCATGAAGGTAGCACACTACAGGCAACTGATGAGTTTGAGGCCTGCTGGTCTACAGAGTGAGTTCCAGGACAGCCAGAGCTACAAAGAGAAACTCTGTCTCAAAAAATCAAAACAGTAAAAACAGACAGACAGACAGACAGGTATATAAACAAACAAACAAACAAACAAATAAATAAATGCCCTAGCTCAACACACACATATACTTATACATCAATAAACATAATTAAGAATACACCGAGTTATGGTGGTACAAGCATTTAATCCTAGCCCTTGAAAAGCAGAGGCAAGAGGATCTCTGTGTTTGAGGCCAATCTGGTCTGCATAGCAAGTTCCAGGCCAACTAGAACTACATAGTGAGAAATGTCTCAAACAACAAAAAGAGCCTCGGGTAACTCATTGCAGAGCAAGTGCTTCCCAGGTAAAAAAGTCTCTAGCTTTGATACCCAGTGTCAAAACTGCAAATAAAAGAATTTCTAGCCGGGCGGTGGTGGCGCACGCCTTTAATCCCAGCACTCGGGAGGCAGAGGCAGGCGGATCTCTGTGAGTTCCAGGCCAGCCTGGTCTACAAAAGCTAGTTCCAGGCCAGGCTCCAAAGCTACAGAGAAAACCTGTCTTGAAAAACCAAAAAAGCCGGTCGGTGGTGGCGTACGCCTTTAATCCCAGCACTCGGGAGGCAGAGGCAGGCGGATCTCTCTGAGTTCGAGACCAGCCTGGTCTACAAGAGCTAGTTCCAGGACAGGCTCCAAAGCCACAGAGAAACCCTGTCTCGAAAACCCAAAAAAAAAAAAATTACCATATTCTTTGTAGCTTTTTACTTTTGTGTGGGCATTGGGGGTGCAAGCATGGTATGGATGTAGAGATCAAAGGACAATATGTCCGAAGTCAATTCTCTCCTTCTACCATGTGAGTTCCAGGGATCAAACTTAGGTCATCAGGCTTGGCAGTAAGTACTTTTACCTGCTGAGTCATATTGCTGGCTCTGTTTGTTTGTTTGTTTTTGTTTTAAGATTTATTTATTGTGTATATAGTGTTCTGCCTGCAGGCTAGAAGAGGGCAGCAGATCTCATTTAGATGGTTGTGAACACCATGTGGGTGCTGGGAATTGAACTCAGGCCCTCTGGAAGAGCAGCAAGTGCTCTTAACCTCTGGACCATCTCTCCAACCCTTGTTTTGTTTTGTTTTGTTTTGTTTTTTTAAAGATTTTTATCTATTTATTATGTATACAACATTCTGCCTCCAGGTATGCCCGCACGCCAGAAGAGGGCAGCAGATCCCATTACAGATGGTTGTGAGCCACCATATGATTGCTGGGAATTGAACTCAGGACCTCTGGAAGAGCAGCCAGTGCTCTTAACCTCTGAGCCATCTCTCCAGCCCCTGGTTTGTTTTGTTTGTTTATTTGTTTGTTTTCAAGACAGGGTCTCTCTGTGAAGCCTTGGCTGGCTTCAAACTCATTCTGTAGACCAGGCTGGCCTCAAACTTGAGATTCACCTGTCTCTGCCTTCCAAATACTGGGATTAAAGGTGTGTGCCACCTGGCTGATTTCTTTTCTTTTGAGACAGGGGTTCTCTCTGTAGCCCTGACTATACTGGAACTTATTATGTACACCAGGGTGGCCTCAAACCTGCCTCTTCCTCCCAAGTGCTGGCATTGAAGCCATACACCAGCACCATCTGGCTCACTTATTCCTTCCTTCCTTCCTTCCGTCCGTCCTTCCTTTCCTTTTTTTTTTTTGTTTTTTTTTTTTTGTTTTTTCAGACAGGGTTTCTCTGTAGCTTTTGGAGCCTATCCTGGAACTAGCTCTTGTAGACCAGGCTGGCCTCAAACTCACAGAGATCTGCCTGCCTCTACCTCCCAAGTGCTGGGATTAAAGCTGTGTGCCACCACCGCCCAGCCCTTTCCTTTTTTCCAAGATAAGGTTTCTCTGTATAACATTTCTGACTTTCCTGAAAACTCACTTTGTAGACCTGGTTGGCCTCAAACTTACTGGGCTCCACTTGCCTCTGCCTCCTGAGTGCTGGGATTAAAGACATGAGCCACCACTGCCTGGCTCTCTTTCTTAAAGCTTTCTGTGCTTTCCAAAATCTTTAGAGTGAAGGAGTGAACATTTATAGATAAGATAGATAGATGATAGATAGGTGAGACATGGTTTTTTAAAAATATTTATTTATTTATTATTTATACAATATTCTGTCTGTGTGTATGCCCGCAGGCCAGAAGAGGGCACCAGACCTCATTACAAATGGTTGTGAGACACCATGTGGTTGCTGGGATTTGAACTCAGGACCTCTGGAAGAGCAGGCGAAGCTCTTAACCGCTGAGCCATCTCTCCAGCCCAAGACATGGTTTTATTTATTTATTGCAGCACTGAGGAGATTTGTGTGTGTTTGTGTGCATGCGTGCTTTTGTGATTTATGAGGCAGTATCTCTCTACATAGTTATGGATGTCATGGAACTCACTTTAGACCAAGCTGGCCTGGAACTCAGGGATTTGCCTTCCTCTTCCTCCATGAGCTATGAGTACCATGAGCTACAACTCCTAGCAGAATGCAAGGCAAGTGCTCTACAATTCTATCCCCCAATCCTCTTTTTATCTTTTATTCTGAAAGCCAGGTGGTGGTGGCCCACGCCTTTAATCCCAGCACTTGGGAGGCAGAGGCAGGCAGATCTCTGTGAGCTCGAGGCCAGCCTAATCTACAAGAGCTAGTTCCAGGACAAGCACCAAAGCTACAGAGAAACCTTGTCTCAAAAAAAAAAAAAACAAAACAAAACATGTATATCGTTTATTTTGAAACAGTGCCCCTCTCTTTGAGGAAGGATCTCACTTTGTAGCCCAGACTGATCTGGAACTCAATATGTAGACTATACAGGACTTGAACTCACAGAGATCTACCTTTACCCCCAACCCAAGTGCAGGGATTAAAGGCGTATACCACCAGCCTTGAATTTTACTTTTTAGTCCAGACAGGCCTGTCTTAATCTCCTGAGTAGCCTAGTTTATAATCTGCACTAAGAGGCCTGGCTGAGAAAGGCTGTTTTTTTTGTTTTGTTTTGTTTTTTTGAGACAGGGTTTCTCTGTAGCTTTGGAGCCTGTCCTGGAATTTGCTCTGTAGACCAGGCTGACCTTGAACTCACAGAGATCTGCCTGTCTCTGTCTCCTGAGTGCTAGGATTAAAGGCGTGCACCACCACTACCAGGCCTGAGAAATGCTCTTAATAGGTTGACCTTGAACACGGTAGTCTCCTATTTAGCCTCCTGAGTACTGAGGTTACAGGCCTGTGTTTCCATGACTGACCTTTGCAATCAGAAAAAAATATATAAAACGAAGAGGGTGTGGTTCAGTTATATAGTACTTAGCATGTATAAGCACTGCAAAAACTGAAATAAAATCTTCATGCTATGTGGTCGTAGCACACGTCTTTAATCCCAGCACTTGGGAGGTAGAGGCAGGTGGATCACTGTGAGTTGAAGGCCAGCCTGGTCTACAAGAGCTAGTTCCAGGACAGGCTCCTAAGCTACAGAAAAACCCTATCTTGGAAAACCAAACCAAAACAAAACAAAAAGAAACAAATAACAACAACAAAAAACCTTCTGGACTAGGGCTGTAACTCAGTTGAGGTGAAATTGAGGTCAAATGCCTGCCTAGTATTCACAAAGCTCTGGGATTGACCCCCAGCATAGCATAAAACAGGCATTGTGACACACGTGTAATCCTAGATAGAGGCAAGATCAAAAGTTAAATGTTATCCTTGGATACAAACAGAGTTCTAGGCCAGCCTCAGTTACATAGCAAGTTCAAAAACTACCAGACTAGGGAAATAAGACCCTTACCCAAAGCAGAAAAAACAAAACAAACAAAAACAAAATCTCACTCAAAACCAAAGATTTGCGGGGAGGGGGCTAGAGTTTTAGTTTCATAGTAAAATTTGCAGAACACAGCTTTCCTGTATAGCTGGTGTCCCTGCACACATGGCCTTTCCAACTGTCAACATCGAGGGCAAGACAGGCACATTTGTTGCAATCCATGAATAGACAGGGATGCCTATCATCACTAGCCAAAGTCCATGGTTTACATTAGCACTTACTCTTAATATTTTACATTACAGTTGAATAGCGGATGTTGACCTGTGTCTACCATTAGGACATCACGTGGAGTGATGGTAGTTGTAGAACCCTGTGTTCCTTGTCATTAGTTTTCAAAAATGTATTGATTTTGTGTGCCTGTGTGTGTGCATATGTGCTGCATCACAGGTGTGAAGGTCGGAGGACAACTTGCAGGCCTAGGTTCTCTGCTATTATCTGGGTCTGTAGGCTTGGCAGCAAGAGCCTTTTCCCGCTGAGCCATCTCACGACCCCAGTTGTCGTGTAGTAGGACTGCAGCTTTGTTTTATTTCACTTTTGTTCTTTTGAAACAGGGTCTTGCTACGTATTCCAGGCTGGCTTTGAACTGCATGGAATCCTCCTGCTTCAGGTTCCCTGTGTGCCACTACACCCAGGTTTTGGTTTTTTGTTTTGTTTGGTTTTGGTTTTGGTTTTTCGAGACAGAGTTTCTCTGTAGTTTTTGGAGCCTGTCCTGGAACTAGCTCTTGTAGACCAGGCTGGCCTCGAACTCACAGAGATCCGGCCTGCCTCTGCCTCCCGAGTGCTGGGATTAAAGGTGTGTGCCACCACTGCCCAGTTGGTCAGGCTTTGTTTTTGTTTTGAGACAGGGTCTCACTGTGTAGCCCAAGGTATTTTCAAATCCATAATCCTCCTGACAGCCTCTTAAATCCTGGAATCCCAGCCCACTATGGCAGATGAGAACTCACCCCTCCCTCTTAGATGGTCTGACAATTAGTGATGAAGCATTCTACTACCAGAGTAGCCAAGGAGCCAGGCCCACCGGTGTTGAGGGGGGCAGACAAAAAGGAACTAGGTGACCCAACAGAAAATACAAAGGCAGTACAAAGAGAAAGAAGCAGAAAGTGGGAGACGGGTACACAGGATACTGATTAAGATAAAGCTGGGTTTAGGCAACCTACACTGAAAAAAATTACATTTATCTCTAATGGAGGAGAGACTAAAGACAATCTCAAGGCTGATAGAGGAAGCTAGGAAAAATAAGGTTTCTGTGAAAACGTGGGTAAAACTCCCAGAGACTAGGCTTGGGAAGGCTTTATGTGGGAAGGAGGAAAGGCCAGAGGCAGGCTAGAGGGGCAAGGGGCAACACTGGACTCTTTTCTTGCCCGAGTTTCTAATATTTAAGCTAGTCAGTGCTGTGCAGCCCTTAGGAACTATCGTGGGACTCGGGGGAGAGGGGTTGTAAAGTGCCCTATCCCGAGGCCTGAGAATGAACACTGGCACTTACTCTTTTCTAAATCGGTAGACCTAAGGTAAGTGGTCCCTACCCTACCCTTCTTCTCGCCCTAATCATAGCCACGCCCACCATCAAGTAGAATCCCTGGAGCCTGTGTTTGCCTGAGTGCTCCAGAGGCAGAGACGGGGAGACAGTGAGGGGGAGAGACAGACAAGAACCGAAAAAGAGGGTAGAGGGAAGGAAGACCAGTATATGTGTGTGTGTGTGTGTGTGTGTGTGTGTGTGTGTGTGTGTGTGTGTGTGTGTGTGTTGGGGGGTGGAGGCTTCTGATGAGGAAAACTATTCAAGAGATAATTCAAGCTCCTACAGTAATAAGATTCAGTGAAATGATCCCAGAACTTACCCAAAGGCCATGGAGGGAAAAAGGGGTGTAGCCTTGCAGAACCTGCTTTGGGGGTCATCAGGCTGTAACCGTTACTGCATAGGCGTTGTCAAGAAGCCAGAGCCATTTAACTGGCAAGGTGGTTGGAAAGCAAGCTTAAGACACCCCATAACTACGACTCTTAGACAGGTTGGAGGGGGGCTGAGGCTTGCAGACAAGGGGAGGAGGGGCACTTGAGGGTTGGGTCTTTGCCTCCCCCCCCATTCTCTGCTGTCACTCACTACCCCAACAGTCGCCCGGGGGGCGGGCCCCGGAGAGGTGGGGATGGGGGAGGGTAATCTTGGCAGGCGTCTGCTGCATGGCGTAGGTAGGGACTGCTGAGGGGGGATGCGGGGGGGGGCGCTGAACACGAGTGGGAAGCGAAGAGAGACACGGAGAGGGGGAGGGGACCGGGAACCATTTGAATGAGAGGAGGGGATCACGGGTACAGTGGGCTCTGGAGGTAGGGCGAGCACGGGTGTGACGGGGCCAGACTCTTGAGCCAGGTAAGGAAAGCAGGTGCGTAGATCTGGGTTTTTCCTCATTTTTTGTGTCTTTAGTGTACTAGGCCCTTCGGTAGAAAGGGGGCGCCGCCTTCCCCGGGGGCGGGCTTCAAAGCTCCAGAGGCTATCTTTGCCTCAACTAACGGGGCCCCGGGCGGGGGCTCAGACTCCATCCCCAGTGACTATACTCCAGTCCGCAATTTCCAGGCGGCCACTGGGCTGGGAGTCTCGCGCCGGGGGCCGGCGCTGTCTCGCGAGCCCCCTCCTCCAGCCAGCCAATGGGATTGGTTGCTGGCACCGCCCGCCTGCCTGGTGCAGAGCGCTCAGCGCTGCAAGCGGCGCTGCCATTTAAAGGGGCCGCGACCCCTGTCCCGGCTGCTAGGGAGGGAGGTGGAGAAGGAGTGCGGGGCCGTCGCTGTCTGCAGTTCTAGGCTTGTAGCCTTTACTCTAACCCTGCCTCAGGTAGGGGTCGGGCCTGATCAAGCCGAACCGAACCTGCAGGCGGGATCTCGCAGTAGCCGGGAGGGGGGTCTAAGGAGAAATCGTAGCTCCAAAATGTCTTCCTGTAAATGCCTGAGGTGGGGGGTGGGCAACAGGAGAAGGGAAAGACTAGGGGAGCAGTAGGGAAGGGGGGACGGGGCTGAGGAAGTGGTCCACCCTGAAAGGTAACCGAACGGGGGAATGGTTACGAAGGGCAGTTTGTGGGGGCGGG